>VZTB01013024.1:0-11009 GCA_013397245.1 Thryothorus ludovicianus | reverse complement strand
GGCTGTGGCTGCCCGGCACCATCTTAGCTGCTGCAATCCTCAGCCATGTGGCCGCTCTCCATCTCGGGGTTGCTCCTGGCCTTGGACCCCCCCTCCTGGCCTCGGGGCCCGGCGGTCTCCAAGGTGAAAAGCTCGGCAGCCTTCTCACCACCCCTCCGAGAATAGGAAAATCTCAGCTGGGCCCGGGAGACCAGATCAGCCCAAGCCGGGCCACGCTAGGCCAAGAGGGGCGGCCCGNAGGCCAAGCGGGGCGGCCCGGACCCCGCTAGGCCTGGGTCCGCCATCTCGCGCCAAGGACGGAAGTCAAGACAGCTACCTTCGGCTGTTTTTTGTCTTTAGAATATGTCTTCACAAAAGCGTAGCAACTTTCTCATTGGCTGAATTGAAACAATGCCAACCTACGATAACACTGTTGCCATTTTTCTGAGTACAGCTGCACTTTAAAATATCCTGGCAAAGGTATGCTTATACTATGACAGTGCTGATGTTGACCGGGCATTGTCAATAATATTTGCACTTACCATGAGCTATTCTCAGAACTAAATTATATAAAATCACAAGGTATTTGCCACACCTTGATAATCTCTTCAGTAAATCCATGTTACTGCTATTTTAGTTACTAATAGTTTGTTTGCCTGCATGTTGTTCTTTGATGTTTAAGTGTTGTATGACAAATTTATGGTAGCTTTCCTGTAACGATGGAGTCAAAATGAGCTAAATTCTATCGTATATGGAACTTTTAAAGGAACACTCTCAACTCTGACTTTACTGTTGTTAAATTTAAGTGATGTTAGGTTCATGTTCTGTTAATTTGAATTTCTGTTACATTTAATTTCTGCTAAGTTTAGGTTCTGTTAAGATTAAGTTCAATTTCTGTCAAGTTTAAGTGTTGTTCAGTTTAAGCTCTGTTAAGCTTAAGTTCTATTAATATTAATTCCTGTTCAATTTCAGTACTGTTAAGTTCTGTTAGGTGTACTTTCTGTTACGTTTAATTGATGTTAAGTTGCAGTGAAGTTTAAGCTATGTTGAAATCTGCTCATTTAAATTACAAGATACAGTTCTCTTATAGAGATAAGATGGAACCAACTGAAATAATCATGAAGAAGAATTTGGTAAGCAACTGTTCAAGAAAAAAACATAAGTTGTGTGAAAATATGTAAAAATGCGGCTTATTATATCCTTAAATTCATCAAAAATTCTATGGGTATAAATGTTCTGCATTGGTCAATTAACATAATTATTCTTAACAATATCTGCTGCTTTATCTTCCATAGGTAGCACAGAAGAATGAATAACAACTCGAAATTATGCCTGTTAATAGTTGTAAGTTGTTTAGTGCTTTCTTTTTTGCTTTTGTTCTGCTCTAATGTCATATATGCAAAGATGTGTGGAAAAATATTCTCCCGACCTATTAGGACAGTTACTGCTGATATAGTAATTATTCTGAAAATGTTGTTAATGTCATAGCGTGAATTCACTGACCTTTTTATAACAAGCATTATCCATACGATATTATCTGAAGTTACACATTTGCATTCCTTTGGTTATTTGCAGTTTGTTCATGGTACCATTGACTACTTAGCTAAGGATAAATGAGAAAGCCGACTACTTTACAAACTTTGACATATCTTTATGTAGCTATCTGTAAGACATGTATCATTTTAAGAAACTTTCCTTACTGCTGTTACTGAGAGACTTGTTCATAGGATATGTTAGTGAGACCCTTCCAGTTAAGGTCTTGGCTCTGGCCAAGCCCTGGCCCTACGTGGTTGGGAGGTATGCCAATAGACCCAGGTGTTTTCTGCACCAAAACTGTGCTCAGGTCAGTTTGACTTGATGATATAGGCTTATACAGCTGGATCCCCTTTTGAGGCAAACTTGGAAACCTTTCCCAGGAATGCTTCTCCAGGTCTTCATTTCATTGCGAAACAGTTTGCCAGCTGTTGCAGACTCTGGGTGATGGCACAGTATTTAGGGAATTGATGATATATTGTTTTGAAACACCATCCTATCTCTCGTGTGCTACTGATTACGTGTATTACCTTTCTTCTTTCTGCTCAGTGGGAGTTTATTGTTTTACCACATGTATTGTTTTACTTTTATGTTGCCTTCCTGTTCATAGTTAAAGACATGCATGTTGTCGAAAAAACAATGAAGGGGGAATATGACTCCTCAAGAACATTTAGATAATGTAATATTTACACTAGAATTTTTGAAAGTAGATCATCAAATTTGATACATGGCAGAGCAATTCTGCTCTGAAGATTTGTGAGTGCAAAACCAATTTCTAAAAGTTTTACATAAGGATCCACAATTGGATGGGCAGTGTCAAGGCCTAGCTGATTTACTAACCTAGAAAGAAGGTATGCATGTGTTTTATCGCTGGTTACCTGCTCGTCTGGACAAACATTGATTGCCTCCGAGAAGATGAGGCCCAGTGAGAGGAAAAATTACCTCATCACCATCTAGCCCTCATGTCCAAGGCAGGAGAAGGGGCAGGACTGCCAGGACATGGCTGTGTCTGGAGGCTTAGAGGCAGCCTGCCAACAGAGGCCTTTTGTCCCACTGCACCCACCATCATGTTATTGTGTTCCTGCTGACCTTCTTCAGTTATTCCCTGTTCCATGCTTCCAGAAAGACATTCAGTAATGTCAAAGTCAGCTTTTCCAGGTAATGGACTCCCTCCTACCTAAACAGCATGGCCCCTGAGCTCCAGTCATATGAGCTTTGGAACAGTAGCTATTTATTTCCACTTCCTGGGGACACTGGACATTATCTTTTTGTTTTCCAATGCTGCAAGTCTCTTTGTTGGTGGCATGGTTGTTTTTGATGGGGTTTTATTCACTGTGATCTGTATTCCATGTATCTTATCTTGTGTCTTGCAGATGACCAGTACTAGTCTTAATAAGATAATGGCCTTACAGGTGCAGACTGTTATGGCACCGGGGACACAAATCCTTCGCACAAAAAACAAAGAAAGGGATAATCGTTGCATATAGGTAAAGCCTTACAAATGGAAAGCCATGTAAAATCTTGGCTCAGGCCTACTACTATAGCTAAACAGAAAAGGACTATGGGAAAGTGACTCAGTTGAATTAGAGGTAGTAAACCAAGTTATATAACCATTGCATGTTTACATTGTGGTGTGTGGTGGTTGATTGAATTATGTTTGTTATGCTTTAGAACTATGTAACTGATAACTGACTAACTGCTTTAAAAGACCTGGTTTTTGCAATAACGTGGCTCTCCTTTGCACTTGCCTGGGGAGTCTGCGTCACTTGGGATCCTCATCCACACTTCTCATGAGTAGAGATGCTTCAAAAATGGAGAAAAAAAATCTTATGCAGCAAAGATATATTTCTATCTGACTGCATAGCCCATGGGTTTCATGGCCCAATTGTTTCCAAATCCTTAGAAACTGGAATAATATAAACCTATTTGCCATTGAAAATGCCCTAATTTTAAAGACATATAGCAGATTACAGCACTCAACCATGACAACCAGGACCCTGATCTATACAGCATACCCAAATCTACCAAAAGATGCATATGGGCTTCAAGGACTGGGACTCATATAGCCAGAAATTTCAAAGATAGATGTCTCATTGCTGTGAGGATTTAAGAGTTACCCTGCTCTGTGTGGAATGGGTACTTCAGACAGACCAGCAGTTGCATCCGTTCTACACAGGAAAAAGGGTATCTCAAGAGGCAGAGAGGAAGAATATGTCTTCCAATAATGGAAGAAATGTGTTTGCTAAAGAGAATCACTTCAGTGTGCAACTGCAGCTTTCCAGGGATGCAAGAGAATTTCTTTTGGTTGTAAGGCATTGTTGTATAAAAGACTTCTTAAAGGCTTCTTTGGAGAACAGCATGTTCGTGTCCTAGTCTCACTGCTCTAAAAAGAATAGTGGCATTGTGTCTCCTTCTAGAATTGGAAATAATAGAAACATCTTTGCTAAAACATTTAGAGTTAAATATGTAGTAGTGGGCCTGAATCCTTTGCTGCCATAAATCTGTGTCACTTCATTCACTTCAGAGGAGTTGGTGCCTGATGCTACCTGAGAACTTTGCCTGTTCATGACTGTGGTTAGTACCTTTCCAGGCAGACAATTGAGTTTTCATTTACTGTGTTTCTTGGTTGGCAAATGACTTGACTGCTGTTCTACTTTCCCCTCCAGTACAGTCTTCTACTGAATATTTCAAAAAGGTTGGATGAAGCTCAGCTTGATGCCTAAAAATTTTTAGCTGTTTTATATATTTGTAGCTTTGTAGATTTTTACTATATAGCTGTATAGTTTCTAGTGTGTTCTTGTTGAAAACCAGGATAGATGTTGATATGGTGATGGCAAGGAGGCAGGAAGGGCCTTTGTATGGGTTCCACAGAGATGTTTATTCCAGCCAGACGCGTAGATTGTCCAGGGTCAAAGGCAAGCCTCATGGGAAGGGTCCGAGTTCANGAAGTAAGGAGGGAGTGACTGAGGGACATTGGGACGGAGATGAGGTTAACAGGGCTGACTGAGGGAGTAGAACAGGGATACATTGGCATAATAGAAACAGGGTATCCTGTGAGAGAAGCCTCTTGTGTCTTCCCAACCCAGGGAATGCCTCTCAGGGTCCACCGACCTTCACATGTTCTTATACTTTAGAACAGTAATTATCCTTTCTCATATATTATGTCATATTCTTGAAATTTTATTTAGTCTTTTTTTCAAGGAAAAGAATTTCTAACCGGGACATCCTGTTTTGCACCAGCACCTGTGCCAAAATAATAAGATACTTTGTAGAGATAACGAAATATAGGGCTAAGAACCTTTGGAGGGACTCCAATGGGGCAGATCCAAGGGTGGGTTACCAGGGCAACCATTGTCCTATTGGATGTACTGGCTAGATATGCTAATTCGTTAAACTTATAAAAATTGTGAAACTTCAATGCTGCACGTGCGCATAGGTATAATTTGTGCACCTAAAAGCTTTCATTAAAAGACTGCTCTTTATGTTATCAATTTTAATATTGTTTGGAAAGTTTTTCTTCTGATTTTAGGCAACAAGCTAAGTGGAAAATAATTACCCTTTTGAAATAAAAACTGTCTTTTCTCTAGCTATGGTCACAGGGCAGGACAAAAGACACCTGAGAAACAGGTTTTGCTTCATAAAGCTTCAATTCTTTGCTACAGTTGAATCAAACACTTCAGAGACCAGTGTTTTGACATTCACTTGTATCTGGCCAAAGTTACCACAGCCATGAATCAGTCAAATATGCAACTATTGCATTTGATATATCCCTGGATATATCACTGTGGTTATGAGAAACAGTGTTCTAGTGTAGCTGATTGCATATGCCTTCCAAATCATAAGAACATCAATTTAAGATGCTCACATTGACAAAGCACTCTGTGACCCCTTATTAATATTCTTGCTGGCTTTTGTAGCCTTTTTTCTCTGCAGAGTAAATTTCATGAAGTTTGTAACATACTTTTTCTTTATACTGTGTAAGTGCCAAACTGAATAGTTTCAATTTATAGTTCTGCAGTACCTCTCAAAGGTCAGTAACAAAAAAAGATCACATAATATTCAGCCTATTGATCAATGCTACGCAAGTGATCTGAGTCCTTTGTTGGAGTTGACTTGTAAATTTGACTTTATTGGCAGGTTCCAGTTTCCCACATTAACCTTCTTTGCTAATTAATTTTCCTTAGGGCCAGAGGGCTGTGCCCTGCCTTTGGCCTATACTGTCTATATTGTCTTTAGACAAAAAAGTATGTTCCTGATGTTGATGTTTCCTTGACTAAACACACCAGAGCCAGATCAGTCTTCAAGCATAGAATGCATAGGGCTGTCTGAGAACATTGCTTGCCTAGACCTTTATGGTCTCATACAATAAGCTTGAAATGACGTGCCCTTTGCTTTCTCCTCAAGTAGTTGCATTTGCAAATTGATAGCATGTGTCTTTTCTGTCCACTCATTACTGAGTACTGGTCTTTTCTTGTGGACAGTGATGAACTTCCCTCGTAAGAAAAGAAGCAATATGTTTATTGATACAAAACTGATTTAACAAAATTTGATAGCAAGTACGACAGTGGTTTAACAAGATTCAATAGCAAAGTATACTTAATTATGTACTGCGTAGAGAACAGGAGCAGACAAAACTGTCAGGGAGACCCTCCTGTTGAGTCATGAGTTTCAAAAAAGACCCCCTTGCATTCTAAACTTCTTCTCAGAGGGGAGTTTAGGTACTGATATGATACCAAATATTTTTGCCTTTTATATATTTTTCATATATTCATAACTCTGTAGACTAGTATTGTATAGTTATATAGTTTCTTAGCTAACTTCAATATTTCTCCTACCCTGTTAGGTTAGGCAAACACATTCCTGGAATCCTATTCTAATCTTGCTTCTTCAGTGAAGCAAGGACATTCTGTTTTCCCATGTATTTAGGCATAAACATAGTGGGGCTAGAAGCAAGAGAGAGGCTTCAGCAGGGGGATGAATCAAGAGGGTGGATTACTTCATCACTAATGTTTCTAATTGGGTATTCTTGTCAATTATGCTAATTTGCTAAACTTATAAAAGTGTCAAAGCCCTACATCACGTGTGCAATCCACCATAAGCGCACCTGGAGGACCTTCAATAAATGGTAACTGCTTTTTTATAATTTTAATCTTGTTTGGCTTGTGATTTTAGGGCTGAAAAGGTATCAGCTGAATCCAGACTTATTCCTAGACTTGGTCAATGGTTTATTTCTAAAGGATTATATGGATTAAAGGATTAATTAATCCTTTATATTACTTAGCTAAAATTTCAAAGTTTCAGCATGCTTATTCCCAATTCACTTACTGAGTATCTGACATGATGAGTATTCTCTCAACCTTGAGGAATAACTTTGAGAGGCATCCCTATTCAAGAAGCATTTGGACAACATGGTGTGATTCTTGGAGTTGTCCTATGTAGGGCCAGGAGTCAGACTCGGTGGTCCTCGTGGATCCCTTCCAACTTAGGATATTCTATGATTCAAGGGGAAATCCTAGCATCCAGCTCACTTCCATGCAGGAGAGCTCAACACATCTGGGCTGTCCACTATTTATGGAGTAAGATAATTGACTTATATTTGCATGCCAATTACAGAAGTTTCTTCCAAACTTGGCTTTAGTTGGACCTTAAACCAGCACTCTGGTAAGGTGGGTGCATCGCTCAAATTAGCCCTTGGCTATTGTGTTGTTATGTCTCCCACAAATCCATTTTGAGCCAGATGCAGCTGTTACAACCGCCATTTTGGGATAATGCAAATAAATTTTAAAAAGAATTCCAATCCTGGTGGAATGGTGGAATTTAGTAATTTTTACTCATGACCCCCATCCTGCCAACTATGTCATCTCCCCAGTGCCCCAGTATCAAAAAACTGCTGACTTGCCATTCTTTTGAGGGTGCTGTAGAAAAATGATCACACTTGTTTTTAAATCTTATTCTGACTTTTCACAAGCCTCTTTCATTGTAGGTCTTTCCCCTTTCTCATTCTCTTTGTACCTATTTTATTTAGCAGAGGATTCATTCTGTCAGTGTTTGCTGCTGTTGGAACCAACATTTTGGCTATGGATGTCTCATGTTTTTCCATCTCTGGCTCTCATTTCAAATCACTTCTGCTCAAAGTACCTACTCTTTCCTTTGCCTATATTTCCCAGATTTTTCTTCAAGTTGCAGTCTCTCATTCAGTGGCCCAGCAGATCTCTGTGCTAGCTGAACCTAATAAAGAAAGCTCCTTCAAAGATTACTGCCCTCAGGTTACTGCTGCTGGCCATTAACTGAAGCAATCAAAGCTCACACTATCTCAGAAAGGCTCTAAATCTGACATAATTAGCATGACATGGTTCATATGAGATTCCATAGTAATCTTGTTGGTCGAGTGGCTGAATACAACACTACTCCCCCTCCAGCCAATCCTGGGGCTTTGAGGGTTTTGATATTGGAAGCCTTCAAAGATAGCACAACCATAACAAGCTCCTGGTCTTTTCACATTAGGGACAATTAAACAAGCTCTTTGCTGGCTGGATCATTGGAAAAAATTCTTACATTCTTCAGCAAGTTTACTTTAGAGCATCAGGACCACCTGCATCACAGTGGGATGAGAAACAGGTGACTGCTTTCATATTGATTATTTAATTATGAAATAATTGCTTTATCTAACATTTTTAAAAAGGACACATGGATTTTAATGAAGAATTCATGCTCGGAACTGTGTTATGGTATTGAATTGTGCTGCTCTATCACTTTCATGACAAATAGTGCCAACCCATTAGTAACCTACATGGAGTCATTTAGATCCAAACACACTAATAATCCTGAAAAGCTGCCCTGCCTTTGAGGAATAACAAGTTCCAAATACCGCTGAATAGAATTCAGTCTCAGAGGAGTAATTACTGATTGTAATTCTGGAGTAAATACAGTAATTAATTATTGTCATTTCCCATCACTGTGTGCCAATCTTAGAGTAACTACGATAATGCAAATGGGACTTAGCATGGTCTGGTATTGAAACTATGGTTTATAGAACAGATATGAGAGTTTTACTGTAATGAAGTTATTGGTAATTTAAATGGGCAGATGGGTAAAAAATAATCAGACAGAAAATAAAAGGGTTTCCTTCTCAGTTTTGCAAAAAACTTCAGTAGTTGTTTCAGATTCTGCACTAACACTTACTTCCATTCTCTTGTGTATGAGCACAACTGCAAAGTTTGGGTTACAAACACAGTGAGGGGAATGTTTAATATAATTGCAGTTATCACTGGAAATTAAAAGCAAAAGTATTCCAAAGGAAAAATAAAAACTGGCTGAGCTGATGTTTTTCCAGTACCTAAACAGACTTTCCCAAATGAAGCTGTGACGATTCTGTTCTGACTTTCTTCACTCATAAAAAGTTTATGCTGGAGTACTATTTTCATGTAATTATACTAGTGCAAATTTTCAGCATGTAAGCAAGTCCTAAATTATCTCGATGACTAAAGGACAATAATCTCTGTAGGAGGAACAGGAATTGTAGTGGTGTGTTTTAAAAGGTTTTTATTAGTTGAATTGTTTTATAATGTTTTCATTNCCCCCCATTGGTCTACCCTTAACCCTTTCCCTTTTCCCCACCTCCCCTTATAAACCGGTGCACAAGCCTTGCTCATTGCTCTGTCCGGCTGACAGGTTGACACTCGGAGGTGAGGCAGGGGTGCCGCCCTGACTCCCAATAAACTAGTTAAGCCGTCCCTGGTCAGAGTCCTCCTTTATCTTTGCTATTGTCGCTGCATTTGCATTCAAGATACCCATCCCTGGGATTCCGGGACAGTTTGCCCTCAGGACAGTTGAACTGAGCTGAGGCTTAGCAGGGCATTCAGGGCTGGCCAGTAGGTCATGTAGTGGCAGGCAGCCACAAACGGAGCTGCAAACACGTGCGCCAGCTTTTATATTTGGCGCTCCAACACTTCTGCCGCTATAAGGAATTGGTTAGAATACTAGTCAATCTTTAACAACACAGAGGTCTAAAGCCCTGTGCTTTCTTACACAAAACAAGCATATCTTAAGTGATCTCAATAATGTTACAATATAAAGTTAGCACTTGGTGCCAAACTAGGGATACACTTGTTCCTCAATCCCTTTGTAGGTGTTATTGAAAAAACTCCCCAATAAAGACAGTCCGTGCTTTAACACAATTGCTTGCATGCATGCATCTCCCACTCTTCCCCAGCAAAAACTTCAGTAAAAAGCCAGTCTGATGAAGCAAAAAAATCATTTGGATGTGAAAACATCCTTAGGTTTCAAGCTTCCAAGAGTGTTACAATGGAGTTGTTGGTTGGAGACAGAAACAACACGGATTCACCAAGGGTCATCAACAAACAGCACTGAGTTTATTATGGCCACCCCTTTTATAGGAGGTTTGAATTTCCTGGGCTTGGATAGCCGATTGGTTGGGATCTCTGCACTGTCCAGATCTCTGGCCAGTGATATGTTTGCATTTAGGATCAGATGGTATTGACTGAAGGTCCCTGTGTAGATTTGAATCGATCCCATCATTGTTCACCCAGAGATCTGTTTATCAAACAAGGCTAGCATAACTGGGTTTCTTATTTATGTCCAAAATATTTGCCTAGCTACAGACCAGATGTGCTGTGACAATTCCTCCTTTTCATTTTATTAAAAAATGCAAATTGTTCTTTGTCTTCCTCTGCAGGCACCTTGCAAAGACAACATTATGATACAGATAATAAATCTAGTTTGAATAAGACTTTTCACTCAACTCAAAAAGTCTAGTCTCTCTCAGCCAGTGATGTATCTCCTGTATCATTGGAGTTGTAATATTCACATTCAGGAGCTATTAAAGGGGATTACCAGGAATACAAGTTTTTAAGATGGCATGCTGCAGGCTCATTACTTAGAAGTTACAATTTTACAACTTAACACTACAAACAATAAACAATTCAACTCAAAACCATTTCAGTTAAAAACACACATATTTCTATCACTTATATCTTCTAAATATTTGAGTCTTGGAGTCTGAGTAGGGTGATGGGCAGATTGTCTTACTATTGATAATCTTCTGCTTCTGACAAACTGTCGGCTTGCTAGGTTATGAGGTGAATTGATTGAAAAACATGAGAAAAACATCACAACATGAGAGCATCTAATACTTTTGAGGGGAGTGTATATCCACCGCATACTTCTCCCCCTTTCTTTGTTTTAACAACTATAATAGGAACAAAATATGCACTTTTGAACAAAATTAATAAGGTGAAACAACTGCTTATATGCTTTACTATCAGCTAGGATCTGCTAAGGAGCTTTCTTTTCACAATGAGGACTCGGAAGGCCTCTTCTGGACGACGTCATCCATGTTTACCTCAAAGGAAAACAATTCAGCTTCTGCAAAGACAAATTAGCTAGTCAAAGTGACTTGCTTTTATTTTTTTGCACAGAAACACCTGAGTGTGATAGGATACTTTTCCTTCCCAGTCAATGTTATGAATAAAATCTCA
>VZTB01013018.1:30239-62673 GCA_013397245.1 Thryothorus ludovicianus | reverse complement strand
TTTTGTTTTGTTTTTTAAAGACACATACTCGTTTACAAACTGTGCAAAGCACAACATCAGAGCAATCAGACTGGTGTATTGCCTGAAGATTAGCTTACATTAATAGAAACAACCACAAAATAATACATTGCGGCATGTGTTTGTTCTAAGTCAGTATTTTATTTGCTGTTGAAAATTGTATTGTTAATGGTTTAGTCTGTGTAACTCTTTACTTTCCCAAAGTTGGCTTGACCCTGAATTGTATCAACCCCTGAACCTACCTTTTATGATATATCCCTTCCTTTTGTTCCACTCCCTTCCTTTTCTGTCATTGTTACCCTGCCCCTTTCTTTTCCTGTACCTTCCCTGCCCATCCAACCCTGAGGCAATCCTATAAGTGTACCTCCCCTTGGGTGTGCCATGGTGTTTCCCTAACCTCCAAGTGGCCTTGACCCTGGGGCCTGTGACCTGTCCTCTCCTCCCACCTACCCGAACTGGTCCCAAAGGTTATGTTGTAACCCCCTTCACTCCTCCCCTGAGGGTTCCCCATTGGTTATTTGTTTGTATCCACCCCTGGTTTATTACAGAATAAAAAACCCTGTACAGTAGTGATTCTTGGTTTTTGTTCCTGAGCTCTTCAGCACAGCCATTCCCTGCTGGAACCTCACAACAGAAAGCCTCCTTGTTTTCCTTTGCCCACATCCTTCCGTGGTAGAAGGTTCTTCACTGTAGAGCAAGCAGCTCTTAAGTACTTTGGCACTTCCCCGCTCCTGGGTAGGCACTGGAGAACCCCTTAGAGCTAGCAGAGCTCCAGTGAGCTGTGTCAAAAATATGCTTTTTGTGTATGATTTATTGTGAGAATTTATTAAAGTCTTCTAAAGAGCCAAAAGGGGATCAAAAGCAAAATTTCCTCCAAGACTGTATGTTCAATATGGACGGTTTCATCCATTCTCCTTGCTTGCAAAAAAAAAATCAAGCCAATTACTTATTTTTGAGGTTTTGTTGTTGCCCTTTGTAAATATTTAAAAGAAAAGACATGTTGAGTACTACAACCTGCATTAAATGGAGCGGTAAGTTTTTTGAGTGCCAATCTCTTTGAAGGGAGAAGGGTATAACATGACAGTGAAAAACACTGTTACCATAAAAAAACTCATTTTCAAAAATACAGAGATCAATTGTTCAAGAGGACATATATTTAGAGACATAGATGATGTTAATTATACCACAGACATGCACACTAAAATATTTGAAGAATTCATTCAGAAGGTTCTTCCAGGATTCAAATCTAGTAAAGCACCTCTGAGTGCTTTATTAGTCCTTCTAATATAGAAAATCTTTCTTTCATCTTATTCCTCCACAGATAGTATACTGTAAAAAAAATTAAATACAGCCCTGGAGCTGGGAACATGTCAGAATTCAATCTACTATTTATCCCAGCTAGTTCTGGATATTGTGCTTCATTGCTCTTCGGTTTCTTAACCCTTGCTTCATAGTCAAAGTGCCACAACCCAATATAAATCTACAGTTATAAAAGGAAGATAGTGGTGAAAAAGAAACCCTTTCTTCTCTACCTAATGCATCTATGCTTTCACTGCTGCTGAATAGTTTTTTCTCTTCAGCACTGGCTTGAGAATTGATTTGCCTGTGCAGTTGAGTGAAACAGGCATTTCAGTGATGGATATCTAAAGTCAGTATCTAAACAAAGAGGAATCAAAAGAGGTGGGGTTGATACTATTTAAAGTAAAACATAGATCAACTTTTAGTCAGAGTATTCTTGGAATCATGTACTGCAGGTCATAATGACCCATTAAGCAATGACACTTCAAAGCAGAAATGGTAAGGAAATTGCTGTTCCTGCAAATGACATTAAAATAATGCATATTTATGCAATACAGTTACTGGCTGTTATTGAAATCTGAAATATTAAAACACATTTTTGGGGAAAAAAAGGAAAACTTTGCATAAAATTTCTATTAGGCAGAAAGCCTTTTCTCTTGGAAAATAATTTGGCAGGAGCTTTTAACATATATATTGAAATACAACTGAAAATTAAAAAGCAATTGAAATTGTTTTAGAAACACTCAAAATTGGGTACGGATATGACATAATTCTAATTCAATCCTTTGGCAAAGAAGCAATTTCCCAACTTCAAGCAAAGACTATACTAAAGAAGATGGGCTTCAAAAATAAAAGCACTTTGTATTACAAACTGTGTGTCCAGTGCTCGCCATAAAGGTTCTTGGCACCCAAAGTATGCACATCTACACATCCCAGTCTGTTGACAGAATTAGGAGCAGTCTTAGAGATTCACTTTCTTTTTCCAAATTGTCTAGAATATGTTTGCCATGTACGAATTGTCAATGACCCAATTTTCAATATTACAGAGCACTAATTTTCTACCTATTTTATAGGTATCAGTAGATGGTGATACCACAAAATAGCCCTTAAAGTCACACTGTATCTTATGTAAATATATATAAGGTGTTTTGGAAAGAAATTTTGCCCAACGTGGCATTATTTTTTTGAAGTATTCAACATATTGTCATGGAATTTTAATTACAAGACTGAAATGAAGGGTTAACTCTAAAGTATGGATCTTATGGACGGAATTGAAAACTGCATTGAAATAACATGAAATATTATGCATTTAGCAAAAATTTTTAACTACTGCTTGAATGTTTTCTCTCTTATTTGCCTTACTACAGATTAAAAATGTCTTCTAAGTGTCTTCTTCAAAAAGTCTGAAATATATGGGCATGTTGGGGATGCTACCCCACCATTGGACATTCTGCTTTCTTAGTTCAGTCTCTCCCTGTCCACTGGGATCAGTTCCCTGGGAAACACACTTTTGGCTCATGACCCTATATCTTCCCAGGACACTTACTTTTACAGAATCATAAGCCGTGTTAATGAATCTACCAGAGTTGCCTGACAGTTATTGGGGGTACAGTGTTTCCCACTTGCATCATTTTTTGTACAGACAAAATAGCCTTGCATGAGAAGAAACTTCTGCCCACTGCTTCCCTTCCTACTCTTCCTTTTAAATTTTCTCAGTGGAGCCAGGACCCAAAGCCTGTTCACAGCAAGCTCATTAAAGGAAAACTGTGAAGCCTACAGTTATAGTGCTGGGACATTGGCAAAGACACAGCCAAAATATAGTTCTGTATAAATTCTGAATCACAGTCAGATGCTGGGAATGAGAAGAGTAGCTCAATTCGCTGGATCTCCTTGACTAGTGATAATTGAAGTATCTGCAAGGAAGACCAGTCTCCAAACTATGAAGAAGAAATCCTCAGAACCCCAGAAACATTTTTTCAGAAAGGGTAAGCTGACAATTTTTTTTAGGCAGCAGTAAAAAAATCTATTCTAGTTCTTAGTATTAATAATATGCCTCACTATTATAGAGCTCCTGCTATAATAAAAAAATATGAGGCTGCATTTACAGAATAGTGCCAAGAATCATTGACCATACCTAGGCTCAGTTACCTAAAAGTTGTATATCTAAACTATTTATTGTAATGGAGAGAGGAAAGTGCAGCAGCAAGTTTATTTATTGCTAGATGTCAGTCTTGGTGTATTGCCTTGTGGGGCTGCTCTTCCGTGAGACTGCTTTGTCCCCTGAAGAAATCTCATCCAAAAATACAAAAATTTATTTACCACTTTTTCAGGAGTAATCTATTAAAGAGTTATATTATGGGAAAATGGGCCATATTTAAAGAAAAAAGACATTGTGAATCATAGCTTGTCAGCTGAGCAATATGAATCAATTACTGCACACTCCTCATGATACTAATTCTAAGTGTTGCTTACCAAGGCCATGCAAAAGTGACCTGCTCTCTTTGACCTTGGTGGAATGAGCCATATCTTTACAATTTTGTGTACTGGTTAATACAACACAAAGTTTCTGTGAAGGAAAAAATAATCAGTTGTATTTTCATATCCTGTATTTTCATTCCTGTTGAGAAATTCCATTAACTCCATGAATGTTATGATTGCTTTTAGATGAAGCTGCATGCAACTCACTGGATGAGAAGAAATAGCCAATATCTTGGATTGTGGTTAAGCAAGAATTAAAGTACACAAGTTTACAGGATTTTTCATCCTGTAAACCACAGCTCAGGTGCTGCCTAACTCCAGAGGCAAACCAACTCTATTTTTATCTTAAAGGTCTCTATACACCCAAACGCAGCTTCAAGACATAACCCAAGATCTCCTCTGCCTAAACAGGCTCAGAACCCTGGGGCATCTGGAAATCGTGTACAGCCCATTAGAACTTCATCGTTTGATTTCATCTTTCCCTCATACCCAGCACTTTTGGAATATGAGCCCCCATCTAGACCTCTCCAGATGGAAATAGCTGAAAATCTTAATCATTTTTACAAACCTTTTGCAAAGCATGTCGTGTTGATTCTCCAGAACAGCACTCAGTACAATAAAATGCTTGCTAATTCTGGTCTGCCTGCACAAGACCAGAAGAACAATCTTGGGATTACTAAAATTGTTTATTTAGCCTGTCACTTTTAAAATTCTTTATTCACCTCAGAATTACTTGGAGGCTGAAAGGCTCAGCACTGCTCTTCTGGTAATTGGAACCTGGGCTGGTATTCTTGGCCTAGGGCTGAGGAGAAGTGTGCCAACCTGGGCAGCAGGATCTTCTGGTGGCCTGAAGAGAAACATTGGCAGGAGACTAGAGCACTGTGGAGAAGGCATTTGAAAACTAGAGACATATGAAATAATGCATATGTGTTGGTTAATAGAGCAAAGCATCATTATTTCTCTGCAAAAATACTCAAGGACTAATAAAAAGGAATTCCCATTTCTAGCAGTTTCTTTTCTCTGAACTGAAGTTTATAGACTTCCCACAGAAACTTCATTTGAAGGCCACTTATGAAAGCCAGACTATGTTTTCACAGCATTATGCCTGGGCACAGTTTTTCAGATGCTCCTGGTCTGGTACGCTGAGAGGAGCTGTGCAGTTCCACAGATGAGTTCCAGTTTAATCCCGTTTAAAGATTAACTGAGTGACATGAACTTGGGGCAACATAATAATCCTTCTCTACAGTTACTGGAAATCAGTACATCCCCCTGAGTGTAAAAGGGTAAGTCTGATTTCAGATAGGTTGAATCAACTTTTGGTCTCCCCTGACACGGCAGCAAGTGTTTGTTGGTGCTGTAACTAAGCTTACCAGATGAAAATTTTCATGTTATTAATTAATCCACTTCTTAACTAGGATGGATAGAACATGTAGGCAATGCAGTTTTCCGTTTATCCAAGATTTAAATGATGGTAATAGTCACTGAATATAGGAGGTGTTCTTAGATCCTTATAGAGATGAAACTTAAAGGATTCCATAAACTGGAGATCGTAGGAATTATTGTAAAAGCAGAGGGAAATAGATCCTCTCTGGAGTCTTGGATTGTTTTTTAAAAAGTCAGCTCTATTGAATTCTGTAGACACAACAGAATTTTTTATGAAATGCTTGTACTGAAATAAACAAAATTAGGACATCTTTAAGTTAGTGAAAACACAAAGAAAGTAAAAGTTTTCATGTGTGCTGCATTCAACTCCCATAAGCACTGATGGTAAGGAAGACACGAGCACACTGGGGAAACAAGCCCACTGAAATGGCCAAGCTTCCAGTCAGGCCACAGTGATTCCAGTAGGTATGACTTTAGCTCTGCTCTACCAACAGACAACACTCATTTGTGTCTTAGGGATTAGCATTACTTTCAAAAGGGCTTTTAATGCAGCTTCCAGATTCTTTTTTAACCTGGTGGCATTTTGATTTCAGCTAGGGCTTGCTTTCTCTGAGCTCTGGCAGAAGCAGTATAACCTGCAGATCTGCCGGTGCTTTTAGGAGTCATCCTGTGCTCTTGGATTGTTTGCTGGAATGTTTGAGAAAGCACACCAGAGGGCAGAAGTGATTGACTGCTTTCCAGATCCCGGCTGGCAGGAGCAGGAGTGTGGCTTTGCCATGAGCCAGCTGTGTTTGGGTGATGTGATGGGGTCGGTGGGTGGTTTTGCATGAACAGACCTCTTCCAGCCTGGAAGAGTACTTTGAGTTGCTTCTCTACTGGAAACCTCTTCTCTTCCTCCTCGTGACTAAACTCAAACCAGATGGTACCTCCCAAAGTGAGCAAACACTTTTTTTTTTTTTTAATTTAGTGCAGGAGTAATGCATACAAAATGTTAAAAATGCAAAATACTAAAAGTGGCGTGATAAATGTGGTTCTATGGCAAAGAAGTCACACAGCTATGAAAAGACTTGTTAGATACATCGTGATAAACAATCAAGCAGCTTTAAATAGACATACCAGAAAAAATGAAATAAGCAGTACATTTTCTCTTTGAAGTTTTGACAGGGGTAGCAATCACAGATTGTACTACTTCTGCTACTCTCAGTAATTATTTGCACACTTTTTTTTCCAACTTTTTATTTTTCCAAGACAGCTGGGAGCAGACAGCATAGCTACTCACACTTTTGGGTACTCTGCAAAAAGAAATGTTAGAGAGGCTTTTGGATATATTCTCTCGTTGTCTTCCACATAACAGTGCAACATGTGGGCAGGATTTTCTTTGCCAAAAGGACCAAGAATATCCTTGTGTGCTGTTATTGTCACCAAGGAAAACTGATTCTGTTGGCGGTGGAAAATGTTAAATTTCAGTCATGGTGGATCTGAGTTTTCAATCCCACAGTGGAGGGCATATCTGATTTTCGCACATAGCATTAGATAACAGAAAGTGTAGTGCTTTAGAAGTCTAAAACACCTAAGCAAGAGTTTTTCTAGGGATGAAACCAGTT
Organism: Thryothorus ludovicianus; assembly: GCA_013397245.1. Lineage (NCBI taxonomy): Eukaryota > Metazoa > Chordata > Aves > Passeriformes > Certhiidae > Thryothorus > Thryothorus ludovicianus. Next base: position 55,891 of record VZTB01013018.1, on the reverse strand, counting down.
TTCTCCAATTCACACTTGTATCCTTGGCAGCTGGTAGCTCTCACTCCATGGATGAAGCCTGCCATTTGTACAGCTCATTCAGCCAAGAGATGAAAAAGTACATCATGGATGTTATTTCATCTCCAGATGTTCTGTGTGACAAGTCCTTGCCACAGCTCAGCTGAAGCTCTTTGAGGCCAAAGCAGGACAATCTAAAAGAGTGCTGCCAATTGAATGAAAAATGTTCAATGCATTTTACACAGATTTGAACATCTGTGGTGCACAAGGAAGAGTTCATGGAGTTCTGTAATCATAAAATCATAAAATCATTAAGACTGGAACATGTAATTAGCTTCACAATATTAATAAATTTTTATCTGTGGTTTATGGCTAGGGAGATTGGCATAGAAAAGATAAGCAGTTGATGCTTGTGGAAATAAAAATATTTTATGCCCTAGAGGGAAGCAGAACTCAAGCAAGTCAAGCAGTAAACCTGCCTATATCTTATTTTCCATAACACCATTTTGTGGAATTACTGTTTCTAATTTGGAGAAGATGGCAAACAACAGTTCAAGGTTACAAAGAAGTGTTTTGCTTTATAGCAACAAAAAGAGAAGGGAAATGCATTTCTTCTTAGATATCTTCTAGGTATCTAACAGCAATTGACAATTCCAATAATGCAGAGCATAAATTCATGTAATTAATTATTCAGGCTTCAAAAAGAAGGAGATTGTTTTAGACTGTGTTCTTCTTTTTAAAAAGGCATTTGTATATTTTTCCTTCTAATTTTGATCCTGTGTGATACACTTAAAATATATTTTTAGCTTTCCTCCACAACCACTGGAATTAGAAGCATTGCTACCGTTGAGAATGAGAGCTGAAATCCCATTCAGAAAGGAACTAGGGTTTTCTGGAAAAGGTAATTTCTGTAAGGGTTGTCATAGCCACCATCACTTTTGCTTCTCTTGGTTAGCAGAATAAAGTTTTAAAACATCCCTATCTCTTCATGGGCAACATGGAAAGTAAACAAGATCTTTTTGCTGCTTTCAAATCACATAGCTGTAAATCCCAGCTGGGATGTTCGATGCAGGATTTTAATTTGCTGACTGGCTGGAAACGTCTTCCATATACATTGTAGCTCCTTCTGATCCTGGCAGACTCTGCAATGCTCAGGGGGCAGTGGTGGCTGGAAGAAAAGATTTCCTCTGATATGTCTTGGGGACCCCATTCAGGACATTCTAGGTTTTGCAGTTTCCCAGATTTCAGATATAGTTTACATGATTTTAGTGAAGCAATTGGTGCTGCTCCTTGTCAGTTGTACCTTATCACACCTGTGCAACCTTTGCTGTTGCCTGGAGAAGCAGAGAGGCAATCAGGCACTGAGCAGCAGTGGTTCACACAAAAGGAACAAGTACCCTGCCACACATTTAAGAAGGAGAGTCCCAAACCCAGAGGAATGCAGCTTTGGCTTCCAGATCCTAGGCCGAGTTTGATGCTGTTAAAAAGAAACAGACTTTGTAGAAGTGTCATGATCGTAAAAGGAATTTCAAATTGGTTTTGAAATTTTGACACCTGAAACTGTGAGAACAGATGTGTTGGTTTTCCCGCATGGGAAGGAGTGGTCCCATGGATGTATGGAGGTGGTTTATTAGATATGGAGTACCTGTGTACAGGCTCCAGTTCTCCTGCCTTCTTCATCTCTAGGATACTAGCCAGCTGTTAATAGCAGGAAACAAAGGTGTCAAGGTAGGGGTCCTGATTTTGGTTGTGATGCTTTCTTGAGGAAGAGTAGAAACCCTGTTGGTTTTTGCCTACTCTGGGCAGATTCCTGGTGACTTGAAAAGCTTGTGTGGTGGAGACAGGCTGAAGGGAAATTACAGTAATGTGTGCCCAGGGCTGGAGAGGGGAAAACTTTGGTTTTACTGCTCTGAGGGCTCTGGCAGCAAACTCAGCAGCACTTGTGCATTATATAGATGCTGTGTGGAAGAGACCAGATGGAAGAGACCAGTGGTGTCCTCCTTTTTCTGAGAATCCTGACTAGCCGGAGTTGGATATATACAGTGGCAGAGAAATAACAACCAAGAACTGTGAATCCCACTGGGACTACTGCCCTGTAAACGACATGATAAGCTAAATTGGAGATACTCCAAATTCTTAATTTTTTATTATTAAAGAAAAGCCTCCCTAAACCTGGAACCCAAATGTCACTTTCATGTTGAACTGAGACGCAGGAGCCCTCCAGCTGTGAGACAAAGCTGCCGTTGCCCTGACCCACTTCGTCCAACACTCCCTCAACAGAGACTGTCACACAAAAGTTTGCAGGTACTCCCATCCCCCGCCCCGCTTGTCGAGTTTCGAGAAAGTACTCGAAACTCGACAAGCCAAAAATCTCGGGCTGTAAGGGTGTGAGCGCTAGGTGTCACTGCAGCCCAAGGAAAAGGCAGCATTACGAGGCTCCCAGAAACTGCCAGGGAAAAAGAAATATTTTGCATTTCAGGAAAAGTTGATTCTGCTGGTGGCAAAGAAACAAAAGACTACTATGTTAAAAGTATAGACACGAGTATAAATATATTAATTTTATGTGAATAGCGTCTTTTATTCAAGAGGAAAGCAGTAAATTGGTCTCTATGCTTGGGTCACATCTGTTAGCACACAGTGATAGAACTCTCATTTTGTTTCAGCTGAAGATTCCCATATTTACAAAGGTCTGAAACTGATCAGTGTTATTTCCTTAATTAGCTGAAAACTTTAGGTATCTGAAACAACTGAAGACACAAAAGAATAAGAAATACGATATATAAGTACAAAGAATACCAAACCAGAAACAAGCCTATGGAAAAACAGCTATACTTCTCCAACACCTCAAAGTGTTCACTCATCTTTCTTAAACTTTTTGACCTTTTGCCCTTATTGCTTTCCCCCTGTATTCTTATTTCCTCTACTCTTTCAGTCTAAATGTGTTCTGAAACAATTGCAGGCATTATGAGTTGGAAATATTAGAGTAAAAAGTAAGAAATACAAATTTATATTCAGAACAAATTAATCCTTTTATTTCTTTATGTCTGGATTTCATAATTTGCTGATTTTTAATATAGAAGAGCAGTGTGAATAAGAAACAAAGTTCTGACAATGGGTTTGGGCTTTTTCCTGTATTTTGACAAAATAACCTGTCAAATAACAGGCTTCTGTCAAAATAATCCCCCATAAAATCTTACATAGCTCCCTTGTGAGTTCTTCCTATGCCAATTAAGTTCAAATGAAATGGAGTGGCTTTTTAATTTTCTTTTAAAATTTATTTATTATTATTATTTATTAAATGTGTCCAGACAGCCTCTGGCTACCATCAGAAATTTGCCAATAAAACACAAATGGCTTATTGATCTGTGTCAGCTCAGCTCAGAGTCCCCTCCAGGATAAACTAGACATGTTCACCACCACATCCTCAGGCAAGGGCCTGAGCAAACAGATGAGCCATGCATCCTGCTCAAAAAAATCAACAGGCTGGGATACTGGCAGACCAGTGGAGGAAATGATACTCACAGGCAGACAGATCTCCTACTGGTGAGTAGGTGGGAGACTTTTCCATGGTGAAATATCCCTGCTAAGAATGACAGGTGAAAGACTATCCCTGTTGATCTTCTGCAAAGGAAGAGAGGAGGACTGGGAGTAATTTGGTATCTGTCTTGCCTTCTCCCAGCAGTGGGCTCAGAGGTGAGCTCTACATTCACCCACTGGTAGGAGTACTTTTCACTGAAATGGGCGGGTAATTATGGATCCAAAAAGGTTTCTGGAGGAGGTGAGTCACAGGATTGGCTGTTCATTTAGCAGATGCAAGGAAGGATACAGATTCATGGTACATGACCCTGCTTTGAGAAGGGGGGCTGAATCAGAGATATCTAGAGCTCCCCTTCTCACCTGAAAGTTTTTTGTATTTCTAGTTCCCAGGTTCATAGATTGTATTACAGAGAAGTGATAGCAAAATTGATATTCTGGTTTACACTGTCGCAGAGAAGTTAAAAACAGGGAGTTCAAAGATGATGTAGTAGGATCAAAGCACTCTAAGGGAGGAATGTGACCTCATGGTGGCCTACCAAATTTGCTCTAGTTTAGTTTAGGAATTTTTTTTCACCCAGTTACTTCAAGTGTGAAATTATCCTGTTAAGAATGGGTGTTAACAGGTTAAAGAGCTGTGGACTGATAAATGCAGATCTCCTCAATCACGCTTGATGAGAGGCACTTACAGGACACATGGGCTGCCAACAGGATCATCTATCAACTCCGTAGGTGTCCAGATCATAACTGAGGTAAGCCAGCAGATGACATGCAATTTTTCATAAAATGTGAATATTGAGATCTATGGCACACAGCTAACATCAGATGTTGGGAAAAAAATAAGAAAAATATTGTAAGGTGAGCTGAGACAAACTGGAAAGTTTTGGGTAGTTGGAATTTTTAAGAGTTTAATTACTAGTTAATTTATAATTAGTGAGAGATTAATTCATGTAGTTAACAGGAGATTAAAACAATGTTTTCCATAATAAATTGTGCTGTTTTATGTTAAGACCTACAATCAGGGTCCAGGTCCCTAAACAAGATGAATGTCTCATAGACCACTTGAAACAGAGCATTTTGCTTAATTCTCCTTCTGACATTTTTACTATAGAGTATGCTGCTTTCTTCTATCTCAGTGATAGCAAGATCTAATGTTTCAGTGTCAGCCCTTGTGGTCTCAGTGTGTTTGGTGCCATCCCATCATTTTCCTTTCTTTTCCTGTCCTGTACTTCCTCTCTTCTCAGCTTATTTTCTTTCATATGGTCATGTTCGTGTCTTTTCCATAAACTACATGTTCTTTCCTCATTTTTCTTCTCTCCTTAAACATAAGCTCTCCTTCACCAGGGCCAACTCTGTAAATGTCTGAGTCTTGCTGAATCACTCATTAATATCATCCCCACAGATGTCTCTTGAACAATCGTTTCCAACAGCACATCAGCACATTGTGACTGCCAAGGAAGCCGCTTGAATGGAAACAAACTGCAACTCAACATGCCCAGTGTGACACCAAACACATGTGATGTCATTCCATGACCACAAGACTTAGTGTTATTTTGTTTTGATTTTTCCCCAGCCACTGGTACTGGACTAGTAGCTTCACAAAGAATGGTTATTTAAGGGCTGCTGTGTAAGCCAGAGAGTCTGAGCTAGTAGCTTGAGAAAGCTGTGATTTGATTTCATCCTGGCCAGCCTGAAAGTCTGAAGCATCTGACATTACACAGGCCCAGACAAACAGAAGACAGAAGAAAGTGATTTCATAAGAGGAATGGAGCTGTTATAATAAGCTTAGGGACCAAAAGGTGAACAGCAAAGGTTAAAGAGAGCATGTGGAAAGACAGTCTACTTTTCTTCCAGGATAAGAGGGAAAATATTTGTCTTCTTTCCTCTAGCTTGGAGTACAACAGAGCTCTGTCATTTCTTACTAAGTAGGGGGATCATATGATGAATCAAAATATGGAGCTTGCTTTTGGCTATAAAGTAACAATCCAGACATATAATCTCTTTCTAGCCCTTGGCCAGCAGTGACTTGAGCACTATCATGTACTGTACATGGCAGAGTGTTTAACTTATCCCTTCTCAATAACATATAGCACAGCAGTTAAGATCTAGATCAAGTGGGCTGAGACAGGCATGGTTTTGTCTTCTAATGGCTGCTTCTGTGAAAGGAGGATTGAGCAGACCCTGCCTTGCTAACTAAGAAAAATAGACAGTGTCATTGGTATCAACTGCTTGAGCCAAAACTAAGAGAAAATAAAATTGCAGTATCAGCAGATTCTTCTCCTTGGATTTCCGTAGAGGGGCTAAAGAACCCAAAGAGAGCAGGCACGAGCACATATATGTACCATCTTTCCACTGACTTCCTGTCAGGAGATGCCTCCTTCCAGGGACATCCCTGTTTCTTTTTTCTTTACCCATCGGGTCACCAGACCTAAACATTTTTCTTGCTTATTTATATCCATTTTGAATAATACATGGAAGGTTTCTTCCCAGGTGTTAGGTCAACATCTAATGAAAATATGAGAGGAAGTGTTTATCTTCCCCTACTCCTAGTCCCCCATTAGAAACACAAAGCTTTATTTGTTGTAAACACTGTTCCATCAGGTTCCCTCTGCTTTTAGTCACAGAAATTCCATCTACTGACTTGTCTTGCTGTGCTTGCTCCATGCTCCTGCCATGGCCAAACATGACATTCCCAGTATTTACGACGGATGGAAACTGCAGTGACAATAAGTTCAGACATGTGCTCTGGGCATGCCTGTACAAGCATCGTGGAAAGGCTCTGAAAAACTTCCAGCTAAGTATTTCCATTGTCACTGTGTTTTTAGACCCTTGATAACAATTCAAGGTATAAAGTATTAACTTTTCTAGACATCTTTTCTGATTCTCAGACAATTCACAGAAATACTGAAGTTTTCCCACTGATACATTTCCCTGAATATACTTATTTCAAAATTTATTTAGCAACTTGGTTCAAAATTTGTTTACCATAAATTGCTTATCTGCAAAAATTTGAGCCTGGTTGTGACAGGCTTCTGGCATCATATGTTGTCATTGCTGTTATCTGAGTTTGATAAACAAGAAAGCATTTCCTGCAAGACCTGTTGCACATGCATTTTTTATTTTAATAGTCTCATGGGAGAATATTCAATCAACTTTATTAATTTCTTTTCTCTGGGCATGTGTACCAGTGAAATATATTCACTTCAACGTTTAAGGAAAGATTTGAATGTCAAAGGGAAATAGCAAATGCCATAAGTGTATTTATTTCATTGCAATTATGGAAAATTCTGGGATTATTTTTTCAATTCTGATTTTCTGGAATTGGAAATAGATTCATAAATTGGTACATTCCCCTAAAGAATTAATTATCATTTGAGTTGCTCAAGGAACTGTAATATAGCCTCACAGATTTCATTGGAGCTTTGTACTTTGGCTGAGGTTATCAGCACTAGGATCTATAGGAAAGAAATAGGAATGCCATGGGGTTTTTTTAAAGACTGTTTTTCTGCTGAGTTCACTAAATGTACAAAGAAATATGCCAAACATCTCTCTATTTCAACCACAAATTTGCATTTTATCATTGCCTCATTCCAAGTTGCTTATTTCTCTTTCTTTCTAGGGGCCAAATGACAATTTTCTCTTGTAAGGAAAACCTATTTCTCATCAGAACCTTTTAAAATCTATTAAAAATAAAGCATTATAGTGAAACTTAAAAATACCTGCTTTGGTTAGAGAATGTACCTCTGTGAACAGGACGTGTACTGAATTATGTACAAAAACAAATAATAAAATATATTTTAAAGGTTCATTTGATTTTGACAGCAATTTTCTATCCAGGTCAACCAGTAAGACACTTATATTGTTTCCAGTTCACATAATTTAAGCTTTAAAATTTCAAAAGCTGGTGTTCTGCTGTGAAGCTTGAATTTGACACATTTGCAAACCTTAAGCTGAATTATCACCAATACATTGAGAAGTGTCTGTGTAAGGGAAGATTATACAATTTCTTCTGGGACTGAAATCATGCAATTGAGAATAAAAATAGTATCTGATGACACAGTTTCAAACAAAAGTAACCCATTAGTGAGTATTTACAACTCCTAATTGGAGAACATATAGAACGTTAACATTGAAAGCAGAAGTGTTAAGATCACTGGGTACAGCACTTGCCCCAAATAATATGAAAGTCTGATGCATAAAAGAATTTAAAAAATATCTCAGGGATGATTGCTGCAGAAAAGTGTGAGTGAACTACCACTTTTCTCTCTGCAGGTCAGAGTGAAGGAAAGAGAGAAGCTGTACAGGCCTATCACTATCCTTTAGTATAAAGACACCGATCACTCTGTCCTGTGGAAGGTTCATTACCAGAGCAGGACAGCAGCTAATGCACCTATACATTGGAAGTTGTATTATTAATGGCCCTGCTAATAGCTGGTGACAGTGAGAGAGTGAATTTCCACAGTTCACAGCCCTTTGTAAGTCTTCTTCTGGAACATTTCTCTCCACTATCATCACCCAGGCTCCCCCTCTGACCTCTTTATCCGTCAGTGAGTGGTACCAGAGGCTTAAGACACATAATCACTGCAGCATGCCATGTGTGCTCTGCAGGGCAACACATCACAGAGAGAAACTAGGAAAAAACCCCAGTGCTTTAAAAAATAAAAGTTCCTATACTTTATGAGGTAATGATGATGTCATTTAGTTCCATTTTTACTTTTTTACTTTTTTACTTCACTTTTGCTCTTTTGTGCTAATTTACTTCACATGAATTTTCATGTTTTATTTTCAAATGAGTCTTCTTTACAGCTATGCAGCCTGATCTAAAATTCACTGTGGAAATGCTGCCAATGACTTCAGTGGACTTTGGATCAAGCCCATATCTATCTTAGAACTCTGTTTTCCTTGACTCCTGGACATGAAATCAAACGCTGAACCTGGTTTACCTATATATTTGAGGAATATAGAATTAACATTAAAAGAAAACGCTATTGTGCTTCTAATTCTTCCTCCCTTTCAAGAGGAAGAGAAGCAGCTGCTCATTTCAGCACCTCCGCAATTAAAGGTAATGTAACCAGCTACATGTTACAGTTTATTTCAAGCATGCTTTATGTTAAGCAAACCTTAGAAAACTGATGCTTTTGCTCCCACCTTTTTGCACCACAGAACAAGTGTTTGAATGAATCCCCATTGTTTGGTGCAGATCATGTTACACAGATGTTGCTGAAGCACAGCACTGGCCTTTGGACTACTTGGTGTGTGCAGGAGCACCTGGACTCTTCCAGGGCATTTGAAGCCTTGCACTTGGCCTTTCACAGAAAGGTACCAAAACACACTGATACTGCTGGTGCTTTTAACAGGGCAGGTTGGTGCAATGTCCTGCTCTGTGTGAGACAGCAAAGACATCACCTCACACAACTGCAGCTCTTGAAACTGCCAAAGCTTCTTTAGACTCTGTTTACTGTTAATGTTATTAAAGGTTACTGTACTTCCATGGAAGCCTAAGTTACGAGGTTGGCAAAACCATCCTGAGTGTCTTCTCTCTAAAATGAGACAATATGAAAACAATACAAGTAGTTGACTATCAATTTCTAGTAATGCAGACTTTGAGTTTGGATTTGATCTGTTCAGAGAGGTTGAAAACACTTTTTTTCTTCATCAAGAAATTTGTATTGCATAGCATTTTCCATAGCTAAAAGGTCTGTGAAGCTATTTTCAAGTCTGCTTTACAGAAGTAACTTCAATTTTATTCTTCCTGGTGTTTTTCAGCACCCAAGAAAGAGCACTTGAATGAATCACTTAGGGTTAAAATTTTAAGGTAAGTTCTTAAAGGAGGATTTTTGTTGGTTTGTTTCCTTAATATAAAATCTGTATGTAATTCTTACTCAAATTCAGGAAAGCTAAATTAATATTCAGTTAGTTTAATGCAAGGAACTACCCTGGTTTGTACAATATTGCTGAGTACTGGTCAAACAGGGAGAGTTTAAACACTTTTTCCCCTTTTGTTTTGCTTTGATTGTTGATATTGGTGGTACTTTTCAGATTTATTGGGGACCTGGGGGAATTGAGGAGGTACCCTTTCCTTAGTTGTTTTTTTTTTCCCAAGAGTGACAGCTCATAACAGTCAGGTCAACATATAAAACACTCTCATTAAGGGCAAACAGGACCCAGAAGCTGTTCTGGAAGCACTGAGACTGAACAGCTTCCCAATAAAATGTCATGTCATTGAAGATGATTCTGATATTTCAGCAGCTGGAGGATGCCTTGGCTCTTTCTCTGCCTTAGCAGCTATTTCTGGCTGCTTACTTTAATGAAATTTGGAGGATCTTAACTTTCTCAAAGATTGATATTCCTCCATCAAATCGAACAATGAACTCATTGGGAGATGGGGCAGGAGGCATGGTCAGGCACAACCAGACATGTGGACGTCATGATAAATGTCTCATTTCTCTAAGACACGAGAGAGAAAAACCATCTATCACATTATATTTTAAAGGAGTTTGTATTTCTGCAGATGTTGCCTGGGTGGCATACAGCTCCTTGCACTGGGCTGGCAGCAAGATGCCCAAGGTAAAAGGTGGTTTGCACGCCTGCCTTCTCAGCAGCTTCATGGAGAGGGGGGCAGCTGCTGCTCTGAGCCAGCCCCTCCTTTGCCCGGGACTAGACCTTTCCAGGTGCAGCACATGCTGGCCCCACTCCAGCAAAGCACTTAAGCACATGCTTAACTTTCAACACATCAATTACTCATGGAGAAGTCAAGCCCAGAGAAGCTGCTGGTGCAGAGATAGCGGCAAAAAGGAAATGGGGAGGTGGTGACCTTATTGCCTCTCTTTCCCAATGGACCTGTCTGCAGACATCATTCAGGGCCCGGGGTAAAATGATCTTGGAGGCTAATAGGTCAATGACCTGCTACTCTGTCGTTAGCCCAGCCTCAACCTCTGCAAAAAGATAGGGGAAGGGAGTGGGGAAGATCTGTACAGTTTGTCAGATGTTATCACACTTGATAAGACAAAGCTTTGCTTTCAGGAATTTCTCCTTCCCTAATTTGCTGTGAAGAAAACATGGCAATCCAGAGGTCTGTAGTGGCAAAGAGGAAATTCAGAGTCTTTTATTCTTGCTCTGTCACTCACATCTGTGACAAGTTTCCTTTCTGCCTTAAGCTATTCCAATTGCTGTCTCTGCATGTGTCAAAATAATTTTCCAAAGCAAATCACAGATGTATGGGGTAATTAGAGCTGTCACTTTATTGTCAGGGGAAGGCACTCCCCTTCCCGAAGAAGAGTACACCTCCTTGTCAACAGCATACTGTAGTGATGATGAAGAATTTAATATTCATCTCTGGTTAATTAATAATTTTTTTCTTTTCCTTTGAGGGATAGGATAAGGAAAAAGAGAAGAATTGCCTGATGTTGCTGCTATAGGGACACTTCTCTGTTTAAAAAACTCTTGGAAAATGCTGTTGAGAGGTAGACAACAACGCATAACCGCTAAAACACACAAAAGTGACCCTAGAGTAACCTTTTCAGACATGTGGAGACTTGCCTGAATGTAAAGAAAATTTAAAAATATATATTCAAAAATTACATTCAGAAAAACTGAAATGCAGCAAATTGAAGGACAAGATTTGTTCCTTCAGATTTCCAGCAACATGAAAAAGATTTTCTAAATGTTTTCAGGAATATCTTTAGAAAGACATGCAGCCCAAATCCTCACTCTTTCAAAGAATCCCTCAGGGACACATCTGAAGCTCCATTCACAAGACACAGTAATGACAAGCTCACCATAAGCCTAGTTTCAAATGTTTTTGTGTTTTTTTTTAATGTGAGTATTCTGTGATAATGGCAACATATACGGAGATAATTATTTCAAAAATTATTTGTAGGAGTTTAAGTGCAGACAGAAAGAAATTATTTTCCAATTAAACTTCCCTACTTTAGTTTTTTACTCCTGTACCATACATGACTCCCCAGTCTTTTTAAAACAGTTTTCTCCAGGTCACCCACAACACTTCACTAGTGGGAAATTTCAATTGAAATGGAGTCAAGAGATGTGTTTTAGATGCAGAAAGAGTGGTGTCTAAAATGTGTACTGCAGCAAGAAAGAAGAATGGGCTTTCTAATCAATGTACAGGACACTTGCACTCAGATTTGCCCTCTTACTGCTGTCCAGTCTACTTGTGGTGAGCCACTTAGTTCCTGTGCCCAGTTCTCAGCTCCACAGAGGGAATCACTATGACTCCTTTCTTCCATCTTTCTTGCATATTTTGCAGCATGGCATTTTATTAGTGTGCTGGGAATTGCTGTGTAGCCCGAAGCGCGGTGAAGGCACCAAGCATGGGAAGGCCTCCCTGAGGTGCTGTTTGGAGCTGGGGTTTAATGGTAAAGTCAGTCTAAGGATTCCTGCCCATTTCATCTGCTTGTCCTTTCCTGTGCACTTCAATTCACTGTTCTGAATTTTTCTGGAAGATGATGGAAGTAGATCAGGGAACTTACCTAGTTAAAAGTCTCTCCCAAACAATTTCTCATTCGGGTCAATGTATAGGTAAGAATAGTGTGGTCCTATCAGCAGATCTTAGCACAAGTAAAATCTTACAAGGGCTTTGAAACATAGCACAGGGGTGGAAACAAAGACTTTGGGTGATCTTCAATTAGTTTAGTCACCATTTAATTTTACTGTAGCCTGAGCAAAACTTTTTAGACTGGAGAAGCATTAAATATTGTTACATGAGTCTGTGCTCTGTTGTGAAATTTTGCCCTTCTGCAGGATTTCTGATCAGCAGCTCTTTGCAAACATTAAGTGCTGTGTTCCTACAACACACCTGGCAGGCAGATACAATATCCTCTTATCAGATGGGCAAAATGAGCTGCACAGTGATCGTGACTGGCTCAGCCATGCAGCACGAGCCAGCAGGAAAGGCAGCAAGAAGTAGAAAGTCCCAATTGCTGGACTGATGTTTTAACTACAAGGCTTCTGCTGGAAACCAGTGGCCACTCGCAGTAACTGCCAACACAGAGATGCTTCAAGCAGCAATAGGAATGGGGTGAAGAGTAACAATGATATGACTTGCAGATGGCTTTCATTAAACAGAGCTTATATTGGATTAAAGACTCAATTTTGAGTCTACAGTAAAGCCGCTTGAAATAATTTAATCTAATCTTGAAGAGGCTTTTTGACCAAATCAAACATTTTGCTGCAAATTTTGCAACTCCACTGAAATTTCCTGGAGGATTCTGCATTTCAAAAAAATTCCAAAAAACTCCAACCCTCTCCCCCCTGCCCCCCCCCCAAAAAAAAAGAGATCTCAATACAATCTTGTTTGTAAGTTTTATCACTGAAAATGATACACATTTTATAGAAAATACATGTCTATTCTTCTAAGAATAATTCTTATTTTTGCTTACTCTTATTAGCAGAAACTTTGTCATTGATGGAGTGACTGAACTACAAATAATGTAAAAAGCAAAATGGTTTTCTGCGTTACAGCACTAACAAGAAAATACTTATTCCAATGACAAAATTACTGATAATCAGCTTTTCTTGAAAGAAATCTTGTTTCATGCCATATTTGGTGTATATCTTCAAACTTTAAAAATATTATTGTTTTCACAGCAAAACTATTGTCATGTGGCATTGTTTTTGTTTAGGGGTTTTGGAAGCCTAAAAGTAAAAAAATAATTGTCTTATGCCAAAAGTTACCATTTTCACATACATTCATGCAAAATTTCATCAAGGCACATATTACTTGATTCGCAATGCACAATCGAAATAAGGTTATATACATATTGTAACTCCATTTCCTGCTATGTTTGAAAGTTTTCTGAAGCTTTCCTTTTTGGGGACAAACCCATATAGGTAGTCTCCTGGATAGACACTGAAGCCACGAGTGAACAAGGTAATTAGAAGTTTTCTTTTGAACAGTCTAAAGAAGTAAAGGAATTGCCTTATTAGGTTTTTGAGAGTATATGTGATTGGTTAAATGCCCAAACCAACTGAAACTTTAGCTGCACTTTCCTTCTAAATTCCAACTGTTCAAAATTAGCTGGGGACCTCAGGCTCCAGTAGAGACACCCAAAACCTACCTGGACTGACTCCTTGAAGGACAGAGAAATATTGTTCATAAAAAAAAATAATTGTTTATAATCATGGAAAATAATATTTATATTTGCATAAATAATTACAACAAGTGGTGAGGGAGTTTAATGGAAGGGATGGACCTTGCAAATCTAAAGCAAAGAACAAAAAGCAAAACCAACAACTCCGCAAAAGATTAAGAAGTCCCATCAGACCAAAACAAAATGTTTTCAAAATCTGCAAAAATCTTCTAGTACAAAATAATCTCAAGTTTCAATTACAGTGAGGTTGGCAATAAACTATAAATCACTGCACACAGAGGTTTCTAACTGGTAAGTGGCAAACACATGAAGGCTGTTTCTCCATGCTTTTGGCTTATTTGAATACAATTTTTTGAAGTTATTCATAAGGCAACAAGATTTATATAACATTGTATTTCTCAGCCCTTTTAATATCTCTGATCTCCACTGGATAACTCCAGTTGAAGTTAACAGAGCACTAGAGACCTGGAGTCATTGTGGTCCTAAATGCCCTTTGAATGTCACTACCCAGGTGCTGGAGGGAGGCTCAGAGGCGCAGAAGAGCTGTGATGGGAGATCATAGGAGATCAACTGCATCACCTGCTGCCAGGAACACTGAAGAGGTGAGACCCGTGGTGCATGTGCTGGCAGTAGGGGAAGCTGTAGCTGTAGCTCACGGTTTACCAGATGTGAGATGTTTCAGCAGAATTGAGGCCAGAGGCAGAATCTGCTACTCACTAAACAGGTTTGGTTTCTTGTTTGGGAAAGGAACCACTGTTCATTTTTCACTCTCCTTCTACATTGTTTCTTTTATGGGTTTTTTTGTTGTTTTTTTTTTTTCACTTTTCTCTTCTTTAGCTTCATCTTAAAGAACAGAAGCTGAGCAAATGTCCCTATGTGCACAATGATGTCAGTACTCAGATGGTTTTGTAACAGCTGCTGTATTGCTTTCTCCTTCATCTTAAGGGAATTCCTTATTTCACAGTGTTCCCACCAACAAAATAAAATAATTAAAGCACATTCCCTGTGTCTGCAACAATCACTGCTCCAACAGTATCATGTATGACCCTAGCAAGACAGAATCCTTCCCAAGATTCCTCCTGGGGACAAGAAGAATCTTGGCCAAATGTTCTTCAAAATCTAGCTCTCTCTTAACCTGCTGTGATAACATTTCAATCACGGGCAGGAAAAGACTTGTTTTCCAGCAGCAGATCCATACCTTACAGTGGCAGGAAAGGAGAAAAGTGAATACATGAAAGGCAAAAATAACCTGCATTATACAAGCATCTGAGGACTGTTCCATAAGGGCCCATGGAAGTCAAAGTTACCCCATCATACCTAGTGAATCAATTTTCAGATGCAATCTGTACATCTATGTCACAAACACTCAATATAAAGGTGCTTTTGATATTTTGGTATCATTGGCTGCTGAATGTGCTGAATGTGATCCTGTCTGCACCTGCTTCTGCCCCATACAGCAGGTGGCAACAAAAGCACTTCTTAGCAAGTTTTGAAAATTTTATATAGATTCCAGTTCAGCCTACAGCCAGTGATATTTCTCCTAACTTCTGACTCCTACAATCTCACTGCTACATACAATGGGTGTGACAATACATGGTGGGGTGTGGCTTTGAGGGGCTGCTAGTCATGGGCAGGCATGGCAAATCTGAGGAGCCTGAACCTTGATTCAACCCATAGTGACCTTAACAGGCTGTTCAGAAAGCATATTCATAGTATTGGAGTGGGAATTATTATCGTGTATACTGACGCAGAATTAGACGCAGACAGAGACAAAGAGAGAAGAGATACTCCCCAGGAGCTTTAAAACTGAACCTCTGTATTGGGGAACAAAAAGAAATTAGCCAGCTGAGATTGATGTTGAAGAATAAATGTGGTTCATATTTTATTAATAAAAGAGGTTTCCCCACAAAAGAAATTCCCATCTTGGCCCAGAGATGTAGCACTAAGTGGTAATGGATACATGAAATGCCAAAACCCATAGATCTCTAGTTACATCAGAGTAGACACTCTTTGGGGCTTGTAATTACAGGGAGCTGGCAGACATTCAGATTTCATCTTTGAGAGAGAAAAGGACTTTCTGCTCTCAAGCCAACTGGGATGACTTAGCTCAGTACCAAGTTGGACATACGTTCCAGAGTATTTGCAAAGTAGCATTCAACTCTACCTCAGTTTCTTTCACTTTCTAGGTTTCTGAAAATGAGCAAATAAAATATTTGTAATGGCACCTGTAGCAGTGAGGCATCTCAGAGAGAAAAACCAAGTCCTGCCTCCCAACCAGAGGAAAGCACAGTCGAGAGAAAGCAACAGCTCAGAGCGGTGTGGGATTGAAACAGAAAAAAAAAAAAATCATGTCTGGGGAACAAAAGATGTGTCAAGGACAGTAGATATTCTTGGACCCAGGTTTGCTCTCTGGACCCATCCTAATGGTGTGGATTAGGCAGTGATATACCAAAACATGGGGTAAACATGGTTTCTCAGGCTGAAGACAAACTGATCATGTTGCCAGGAGTCATCTATATAGTCAAGACCTGTTGCAACTAGACCTGGAAAGCCAGACCTGTCCTCTGTTACTCTCTTCATATTATCCCTGCACATTTTCCCTCGATTGTACTGAGATTAACCCTACCAAGTCTGCTTTAGGAGATTTATGCTGACTGCCAAGGTGGCAGATGATGAACTATCTGATATTAAGTTAGACCTCTTCACGTGAAATATGTAAAATCTGTGGGGAAAAGAGCAGGCCCAATACTTCTTAGCCAAACTCTGTTCACAGTTGCAGCAGAGGAATGCAAGTGAAGTCAATATGATTTGCAGGAATAAATGACAGTACATGGCTTGGGTATTCATGACTTGTAGTTTCTAGTTGTAGCTAATAGGACTGGCCACAGAAAAAACCTCAAAGAAAAGTAACACTGTGGTTTGTTTTTCTTCCCTAACTCTAATGTCAGCCCCAGTCTAACAAAGCACCCAGAACTATTTGCTTAGGCACTGAATTTGTTAGCCTAACTTATTTTCACTGTTTATCCCACATTTCTGTAAAAAAGTGTTAAAAAGAAATAATCTGTTAATGCCAGAATTTCTCAAATACTCCATTTCACAGGCATAGTGTACACTAGAAGGATCTTGCAAGTATAGCTGTGCTGGAATTTTTATATCAATAAACCCCAGAGGGGTGGTGCAACTCCTGACACTGCGCTGGTTCCAAGGATGAAATAACACATCCTGGCAATCCAACTGGATTTTGCCAGCAGAGCTGCAATACATTTTTTTTTTTTTCCCCTGAGAGAGAACACCAGCAAAAACTTCTCCTCAGAAACCAAGCAGGGACTACACATTAGCTGGCTGCTTGGGGTGTTCATCTGGCACACAGGAGACAAAGGTATGCATCCCTGCTCTGCTCGAATCAGCTGTATCAAATCTTAACCCCTCTTTTAGTGAAAAGTCTTCCCAGTCCTAGCCCTGCTGACTACCAAAAGATCCTTCTATCCTTCTGAGCTCATCTGTTGGAGGTGCTCGAGAATACTTTGATCAACAGGGAGTTAGGATTGGATGTGGGAAAGCTGGGTGTCATTCAGGGAACACAGGAGCTTGAAGAAGGGGTCCTCTACCTCCAGACATCTCTAGCAGCAGCCTTTGGCTGAGGGGCAAAGTTTTGTCTGTTTTCCAGTGGAAGCACTTGCTGGGGCCCAAGGATTCCTTCCTGACAAAGATATTATTGCAATTGATGTGCCTCCACTGTGAAAAGCATAGCTTTTTAAAAGTTGGTGTGTACTGGCACAAAAACATGTACATTTTGTTTCCCTGAAGAACTTCTGATTGACTCTTATGAGCTCCAGAAAGACCAAATTACCTAAGGGTTATAAGGTGCCAGTTACAGATACTGTTTCACATTCTTTCTTAGAAAAATAGTTATGAAACTACTGGATTTTCATTCCCTTTTTTTTTTCTGTATCTCTTCCAATGCAAAATACTTTGCTCTCCCAGTGGAAACCAGTCATTTACTAAATACTTAGTGTAATTCCTATCACTGTCTCTCAAGTGGGCCTGTGTTTACATTTCATAAGCAAGAATTTTTTTCTTACGCCATAGTCACTCCATAGAAATAAATACAAGCCACAGAACCTGCACAAATCTTTGCTGACACACAAAATTTTAAACACCTTATGGATTAATGTTTATGAAGTCTGTCAGAGGTTTTAAAACCACAATGAGAAAGAAAGATTTTCTTCAGGTCTGAGAAATGAACTTTTGGTCTAATGTCATCCCTACACTGAAAAAGCCTTGATAGTTTGTTTGTCTAAGCCGACAGCTCCTTATTCAATTGTTCACCACATCTCTCCACTTAATTCTTGCCATAAATTTGTCTTTTCACTGTACCTCAGTGTGCCCCAGAGACATGGTGAGCCGGCAGCTCACAACTAACTCAGCTTAGAGGAGAAATGCTAGCAACAAAAACCAGCCTGCCAAGACCCATAAAACTTGCTGCTTTTTGCTTCAGTTTAAAACAAAAAAAATAATATTGTCTTTTCTCTAAAGTGGTAAAGAAAAACATACCCAAATGAGTTCTTGACATTACTCTACAGGATTTTTAACAGTTTTGAAGAAACCTTGGCACTTATGAACATATTCTCCAAAATGTATGGTTGTTAATTAGTTTAGTAGTCAGCATAAGTAAAAACAAACAAACTGGTGGCAGAAGGTGCAACCACTGGCTTTTTCTTTTTTTTTTTTTAGGCAATGGGAAGCACATGAAAATTGCAGCTGCTGAAATACTGAATAAATTGTAAAGGAAAGAACTGATTAAAAGCTGAGACAGGTTTTAACATTGCCTTGTACCTGTACTTACCAGCTGGGCAAAAACAGTTAATGAAAATCCAAAACATGAAGAAAAATGGGCATTTTCCCCCAAATTTGCTTTTTTCTTTTTTTTTCCCCCTTTAGGATTTAAATGAGCTTTTTTCATTATTTGTCAATTTTTTTACTCTTTCTGAAGAGAACTTGGTAAGAAAAGATGACTATCAGTAGATTAAAAGCTACTGTTACCCATTGCAAAGCAAAATTTTGCTAGGTCACATCTGGCAATTTTTGCACAGACAACTGCATGCTGATAACACCACTTTCCCACCAGAAGTGCCTGCTCCTCTGCATACATCTTCAGGATCACTCAAAAACTGACTGCAGGAATCTACTGTAGATTTGCACCCTCGGTAAGTCCTGCTGGGTAGATATTTCTGCTCTCCCCCAATATCAGTGTCCTGTTCCCACTCATGCTTGTATTTCCAGTATTCACCCCTGCAGATGAGGCTGTTGTTTGTAATCATGAGTTATGTTTTCTCACTTAACACAAAAGATTTGTTCTGTCTTTCCTTGGACAATCATGGAGGGCAGTTAAGAGCAAATACACTTTTCTTTGCTGTGTACCCATTATAAGGAAGGGGCAGGAGTGAAGGGCAGAAGGGCTAAGGAACAACTAGCTTATGCTTGTTTGTTTTATACTTCCTAATGTCTTAAAAAGGTGCTCTGAAGAGAAAAACCCTCTGTTTATGTAGGAGGCAGGAACAATATGGGAAGGGACAAGGATGGCTGCCCTGCATGCTCAGCAGCTTTGCCTCCATTCTCTCCTGGATTGATCTCTGCCAGTGGTGATGGTGTGGCGCTGGCACTGGGCCCATTTTGGCCTTGGCATTTGGGCTGAGGTTGCCAGGTGTGGTGAAGGCTTTGCAAACACCTCATGCCCACAGACAACTGGCTTGGGAACAAGGGGGTCCCTTTACACAGGGCTGAGGAAGAGGACTGACAATGCAAAGGAGTTTGTGTTACAACAGGTTTACAAATCTGAAATAGCAAGCTGGTACACAACACTAATGTCAGTAGTAAGGATTGGAAATAAAAAAATATTCATTTTTATTCCACATTTAGGACTGCATTAAATTCCCACTGGTAAAATACCACACTTTTCCTGTGAAAGCACTTCCTTTTAACTTCTTAGGATTAGAAGAATGGAACCTCTTCCCATTCTTCTGAGAAGCAGTGAATATGGGGCTGAAATGGTACATCTCTGAGATTAGGTCAGGATCTTCCTAGTAAGATTTCCTATATTTTCACATTTAAACAGTTTGTTCCTTCTTTTTTTGGAAAATAAGAAGTATTTCCTCCAGAAGATGATGAGCCATACAGTAAAAAGGTAATGACAGCAAAATAAGTCTGGTTACAGAAAGATAATAATAATAATAATAATAATAATAATAATAATAATCATAATAATAATAATAATAATAATAATAATAATAATAATAATAGTAACAACATCAACAATAGTAGATAAACATATACTACTTCTATGCCCAAGAATTTTGATGTACTAGATCTTCTGGTGTTATTTTGTGTTTTTATTTTCTGCTGCATCCTATGTCAACTAAGTCATCTACTTCTCTGGCTCTCAGAAAACCATTTTACAGCCAGTATTTCACTTCACGCAATAGCTCTTTTCCTATATGATTTTAATGATTGGTGTAAATCTAGATGCAAGAATAAGGGATGAATTTATCTCCCTCAGACAGAGCTCCTTCTGTTAACGTTCTATAGAGCATGGTTTATGTCCAAGGCTCCAAGAATCATGTAGAATCCCATGGTTGTTTCCAGATAGTTAAGTAGAAGACCAGGTTTGTCAGTAACACGTCCAAAAGGCGGTTGTTGTTTTTTTCCTTCTTGCCTTTGTTGGTGTTCACATCCTCCTTGTCAACATTGGTTCTTCTTTAACTCAGACAGCAGATAGTTTTTCAGGGTTTGGTTCTCATCCCAGGCTTCACACTTGAGTGAAAGAGGAGCACGTGTGGCTCCTTGATTTAATGCAAGGTGAGTGAATCAACAGCAATGCCTCTCTCTGCACTGCAATAAGCAATCTTCTGACAAGTCTAAAGAGTGCACTGGTACTGGGAGGTGGGGAGAGCATAGAAGAACTGTGTCTCTGGCAGTGGCTACTAGCACTGCTCTCATATCAAGATGAGAGCAGGGTTTTTGCCATTGTTGTTGCTCTAAAGAGGTTTAAGTTCTCTTCCTTGTACTAACTACTCACTAAGATGTGATAAATCTCCACAAAGTAAGGTCTAAAAATTAAAAATGCAACATGCTGAAACTAAAAAGTTAACTGAAGGATAATACTTTTCAAAACTGTCTATTTTCCCAAGGACAGCCAGCCCAGACACACACTGATCTGTGCCTCTGCAGTTTTGACTTGACTTCTATATTCCATCACCTCCCTAAAAGGTCAGTTTGAGGACTTTATTTTTAATGATCAAATAATGTATACACCTTGGTGTTTTGAGATGAGGGTTTGGCTCACCTGTGTAACTCTCAAAAAGCAGGATTTCAACCTCTGGTTCCCATAAAGACCTAAAAACTCCAAGTTTCATGTGGCACACAACACAGCTCAGTCATCAACTGCTTGCTCACAGCTGTGTGAAAACTTAAAGTTTCTAAAGACCATTTCTTATTTAAAAATTTAATTAAAAGAATGAGCAATTTTTAGGCTTATTTAAGAATTCCCACAAACTCCTAATTAGTTTTTGGAATCCATCTTTCCTACTACTCACAGCAACACAAAGTAAGAGAGGGGATTTTATTGTTGCTTTAAGCTAAGCATATGGTATATATGGGATCTCACCCCCATCAAGTATGAAAACTCATGAATACAGTTCAATGATACCACAAGCCCAGCAGAGCTGAGTTTCTCAGGTTTTTGTTTGTGGTCTTTTCATACATGTTTATTTTGGAGACATGGAAAACTTGCCATTGATGTCAGCTTGTCTGATTTAGTATCTTTGTTTAAAAGAAGCTAAGAGACAATGGTCTACAAGTAAAAAAAATAAATTACTACTATTTTGATATTATTTATTATAGACACAATAATTCTCTTTCACTGACAGGGATTCATGATACTCGGTAATGTAGAAACCCAGGAGAGAAAGGTATGTCCTAGTTACACATCATGGAAGTAACTGTTCTGTACTTGTTTGTATGTCTGTAAGTGCCTGTGTGTTCTCTAGGTATTACAATAACTGCTTGCTTGAGTTTTAATATTATTTCCCTTTATTCTTTTCAAACTTGAAATTAAGGATTTGGTATATCTCAAGTGATGCTGCAGAATGCATTTGCTTGAGAAGCAGCAAATTTGGAAAGTGGGTGCAAGCACAGAATCTGCATGGTAATTCTTTGAAAAGGGGTGCCAGAAATTCGTAAGTGAAAAAGAATCTCTTTCCTAGCATTGCATTATCCTCTGCCAAAAAACACCTGATCCTGATAAGCAGACTCCTGAATGCTTAAATACCCCAGCTGAGTAACTCAGCTTGGAACTAGCAGTCCATCCCTGTCACTACAGTGCTATACTGTAAACTAGGAGGATTTACTTTATCTGGTATTGATAGTCAGGAGATAGATAAGTCTTCCTTTCTCCCAGTTAGAATTGCCAAGATCTTTATTGGAACAATCCTGTTGAATTTATTGCAGGATGGGCAACCATCCACAGGATTCTAGAGCAGCCTGCACAATTCTATAGCAGCAAGATAATTCCCTTTTGCTTTTTCTGACCCAATTAGAAACAAGAAATGAAAGCACTCAATAAATTCTGCTGCGTATTTCCTGTATGTTTGGGTCCACTGCTGTTGAACTATACAGGATGCTCCATGAGGTTCCCCCATCTGAGCAACACAATCTGCTTTCCTCAACAGTTCTCAAAAAACTCAGAGGTGCAGAAGAATGTGTGGGTCTCATTATGTGAGTGGAAGTGTAGGACTTCAGATCTGTGTACAAGCAGAGATCCAGTGTGGACACGGTCGTGGTGTCAGGTGGCAACTGACTCCAACACGACTCAAACATGTCCAGTTGTGGGGGCTGAGGGCTGAGCTCATGACAAATCCACCACTAAAAAACTACAACAAGTAATGTAAAACAAAGTTTTCCTTCAGTGGCATCTATGCAGAGGGGATGGCTCACAGCGTATTGCTGTGAACGGACCTATGAGTCCTTCTGGAAAGCTGTCTCCTTTTTAAATGGGAGGTCAACATCTGTAGGGAGTATTGATGCGACTCTCTCAAAATCTTTCCCTGGCTACAGCAAGGAAAAACTTTTCGTTCCCTTTTTATAGCCCCTATATAATCAGACTGGAAGTTCTTGGAGGCAGGTAAGCTTCTTGCCACATGGTGCTGAAAGCTCTGCCTGTTAAAATCACTCTGTCTTTTACTTCATGCAATGCTACATTCAATTGCTTAAACTTTGCTAGGTTTTTATCACTTGGTCTTTTATTTTCCTCTAAAAATAGGCTTTAGGCTGAAATATCTTCTGGGAAATGAGGGACAAAAAAAAATTAAAGAAGACATTTTAAATGGCATTTTCAATTTCTTATGACAAATAAAAAAGCTGGGGAAATGACAGTAGAGAAAATAATAGTGTATATTTTGGCAAATAATCTTTATTTTAAAATGAAAGTGTCAACACTTTCTGGACTCTAAACTTGACTTTTGCAGAATTTTGGCCTTTTTGCAGAATTTTGGCCCTCTGGCTATTGTCAAATTTGTGTAAATCCACTCCCATTTGACTGAGTTAAAAACTCTCAAAAACCTGCAGTTTGTTTTTATTAGATATATTTCTCATCAATTTTTTAGAATGTATTTTTTTCTGCAATGTCAAATCCAAACTTCTGTGTCTTTCAGCATGTCCAGAGAGACAAACCAAGAGCAAAGGGACTTCTGGCCATGAATTGCCTTTGCCCAGCTACATGCCAGCAGTGCACATGGCACTGAACTGCAGGCAAAGGAGCTGTGGGCTTTGCAAGATACAAAGAGCAAAGCGAAAGAGAAGGGAAAGCAGGCATGGGCTTGTGGTGAAGGGAACACAGACCTAAACTGGGAAACAAACTGGGGTGGGCTGGAGAACATGGAAGAGGACTAGAAAGATGGGGAAACTGGACTTTGTACATGTGGTGAATAACTTTGTGGTAAGAAAGAGGCTAGTCATGGTCACAAGAAAAAAAATATCCTTTTGTCTCTGACAGACATCAACATTGCCAAGTTTCACCCAGCTGAGAGGAAAGGGCTATGAAGCCCATGCTGGCAAAATGTACTGCAGTGCCTAATGTAGGAACTGGCACCTTGCTGTCACTATGAGAGATGTTGCTAGTTTGAGAGCAGTTGAGATCTGGTGCAGTGAAGTGCCTCAAACATGCTCCAACCTGGGTGATAGAATATGATAGCTTTGTTTTCTTTTCCCCATTTAAAAAGTACAGGATATATTACAGGCCGTTTACACAGAGATATGTGCAAATACTTTGTTAAAATTGCATCATATAAAACAAAACCTTTTGAAAAGGGAGCTTTTCAAATTCTTGTGAGTGTGGATGCTCACTGAGACCTGGCAATGCTGTGACTACTTTGTTGGCTGCATCTATTGAACATTGTAGGATCTGGAAAAATCAACAGTAGGTGTCTCAGGTAGGGCACCCAAATATCTCTGTAATTAATACCTACTTCTCTCCACCTTGGTTCACCATGCATGCAGCTGCTGCTCTAGAGAGCATGCTCTACCCTGAGCTCCTTCACTGAGTCGTGTGTGACAGAGCCTGCAAGGATGTCAGACTTAATGCTTGAAGAAATTGTCACTTGTGTGCTGTGAGTGTGCCACTTTGCAGCCTTCCTAAAGCCCTTTTGTGTCCTCTCCCACAAACATGCACACACGGAGAATAAAGCAAAGCCTTATTCCTTCAGCGTCCCTACCACTTATCTGTGGGGATCTCTGCAGGCTGGCAGTGAGCTGTGGGTCCCAGGAAGGAGCGGGGACTCCAGCGACAAAATTGTAGTGAAAGCGTTTCTTTCAGGCAGCAGGGATGAGATCGTTCACAGTAAGGAAATATAAACAGACCTCTATTTGGCTCCTAAGAAACGCTCAAGCAAGAAAAACGCAAAACTCTAGGGTGGAAGGTTTCACCTGGCATTAACTGCATTCGTAGTGGCGTCTCCGCAGCCTCCGCATCTCACCGGGGTACCTATCCCGCCCCGGGCCAGCAGTGCCCGCTTCCCGGCGTGCTGGAGCGCCCCGCTGCCCCACGGGGAGCTGCCGCCTGGCTTTTGTCCCAACCCAGAAACCTCGATGCCACGGGCCTGGCTCCCTCCCCGAGTGGTGCCCGGCCGGAGGCGCGGCGGGGCCAGGGCAGGGGCGCTCCGGCAGGAGGTCGGGACTCATCGGGGCGGGGGTCGGGACCACCTCCCCCGCTGCCACGGGCTCCCGGTATTTGTATATGTTGATTCAACATGAGGCGGGGGTCTGGGGGAGGAATAAGTCCTGCGGGGGAAGCAAGCGGCGTCCCCCCGGGAGTACTGGGGAGGGTTAATCGGCGAGGATGTGTGGGTCTGGGAGGAGAAATCGGAGGCCGGGCTGGGGAGGGGGAAGGATAAGAGGAAAAGGGGCAGAGCGGCTCGGAGAGGTCGCACACCGCCAGCCTCCGTAGCCGCGGCAGTGCCTTCCCGCGTGCTCCCGGTGGTGGTGGTGGGTTCTCCCTTCCCGTCCCACTCGTTTCCTCCCGCTTCCCCTGCCACAGAGGGCTGAGGGCTGGAAGGGAGAGAAAGGGACCCCCAAGGGCGAGACAGCAGCCCGCCCGAGGCGGAGGCAGGCGCGGCCCCCCGGGGGAGGCGGCGGCGTCCGGCAGATTCCCCCGGCAGTGGGAGGGCTCCGGGAGAGGAGTAGCTCGGGGAGCATCTCCTGGCCGGAGTTGATTCCCGAGGAGGGAGGGAGGGAGGGAGGGACGGACACACAGAGAGGGAGAAAGTGCCGCCTCTCAGCTTTACAGGAGTCCCCAGATTGTAAGGACTGGGGTGGAGAAAAAGTGAGGACCTGAACTGGGACCTCCCAACCGGAGCGATTGAAAGGGAGCCAAAGCAGGCATCGGGGGTTGTGGGGAGCGACATCCCAAGGACAGTCCCCGTTCTCCGCTACCCGCAGCCGCTGGTGCCCGCCGCCGTCGCC
>VZTB01013018.1:837-30157 GCA_013397245.1 Thryothorus ludovicianus | reverse complement strand
GGCCGGGAAGGAGCTCCGGCCGGGAAGGAGCCCCGGCCGGGCGGGAGCTCCGCCGCGGCTCGCCCGGCTCGCAGCCACCGGCACCGCCGCCCCGCCAAGTGCCCCCCGGGGAGGGCTCGGCCCGCGGCTGCGAAGTGCGGGTTTACTGCGGGTCCCCGCAGAGCTTCGGTCCAGCGTTAATGTCCCTGATTAATGCTTTTATTTGCCCGAAGAGGAATAATGCTGCTGTGAGGTCTGCTTTTGGACCGACTCGGGCTGCCTGATTTTACTTTATTTTAATTACAAAGCGATGTGAAACAAGCCTTTCTGGCTATTCCAGGCTCCATGATGCTGTACATGGAACTCCGAATAGAGATGGGCAAACCCAATTCATTAGGCTTACTAAATAAGCCATAACCACTTTTCTAGCCAAGACCTGAGGTTTGCAGCTAATAGCTCAGTTTAGTCTTCTTGCAGAGCTTGCAGTGTTTGCAAAGCTATAATTAATGCAATCTGTAGAAATGAAAACATTTTCCTTAAATGTGTTTTTAAACAAGTGCTTGAGTAAACATAACGGGCAGCGAATACCTCTTTCAAGCTGTTTTTAAGTGTTTTGGTGAAGGCTGTGCGCTTAGAGTTTATTATGGTAAAGTTACAGGCAGCTGCATAGTGAAATAGACCCTATTTTCTTTAAGTATTTAAGAAAATTTCTGTAAAATCTCAAGAGCTGAGCTTTTTCCTTCTTTCTTTTTTTCCTTTTTTTCCATCCCCCTTATTGAGTAAGGTGCTATAGGGACAGCTCAAGGTGAAATTGCAGTGGGGGATGGCTCAGCTATTCATACCTGAAATTCTTCAGGAAAAGTTTTCCCTTGTTGTCTAAGTTTAGCTTTTTTTTTTTTTTTTTTCTTTGTAGATTAGAAACTGCTAATTGAAAACCTTACAGGAATGAGTTTGCTCCATGAATTTTATTGCGTGTTGCATTTTAAAGTGTGGGGCAGATAGTCAAGGGATTCTCATATTTTTCTTTTTAAGACCCTTATTTGAAACTTCCTTAACTTGTCAGGTGATACATACTATTCTAGTAAACAGATTAACTTTGCAATTTACTTCCAAGTTCGCTTTAACAAATGTATAAACATAATTTACAATATATGACGTGTAATATTCTTTCTTTTTGTACATAAAAAGAGTTCTAAATATTAGTGTAGATGTAAACTGGAAATGCTACCAAACCTTAGTTTGTCCAAATGTAAAGTAAGAGTGATTGTGACTGTTATAAGATCTTCAAATTATACGCAACCCAAATGATGTCAAAATAATTTAAAATATGGATATAAGTCACTGCAGAATTATACTTTTCATTCAGCGAGGTATTATCTGCCTCACAAAAGGGCTGAAAAATCTGACAAAGGGCACTTCGGCAACTCTTCAAAAATTAAATGTCATGGACTCATGCAAATGTATTTGACTTCACTGTTATCTGAGTGATGTTAGAAGTCCCTCTGGTCCTTTTTCACCAGTTCAGAGTGTGCGTTACTCTTTTCTGTACCTTGTAGCAGTCTGCATCTTTAGGAACCATGAGCACAAAAATCAATCCTGGTAGAATTCCCACCCTCTGCCTCTGCTACCAAGAAGGTAATGGTTTTGAAGATGTCAAGATTTCAGATGTAAATGAATGTTTTGGTAGATGTAGCTAGCCTTGTTAGTAGAGTATTGTAGGTAGTGAGCTCATGCTACTTTTTCCACTGCCTGTACTCTTCTTATGGAAAGGGTTCACCCATACAAATACTTGACTACATTGAAAATCCTTCCCTAAAACAAGTAATGGACAGGCAGACACCCATAAGAATGAAATTAACACATAAACACACTCTGATGCACATATACTTTCTACATCTTCCCATTAGACTGAACTTTGAGTGATGCAGATTTATTTCTACTATTTCTGTGCTTACCTATTTAAACAACAATAAAAAACCAGTGCTATTACTGCAACAAATACCAGACTACTTAATCCATCTTAACTTCTGTAGTCATTTTGCTTGTAGCTCACTGACTATATAACCCCTTTCCACATGTACCTTTCCCAAATACTCTTGGATAGCATCTCCATGATTACAAGGAACAACAAATGCAAGCTGTGTAGAAAGACCAAGAAAATCTATGGCTTTTTTTTCATCTACTTTGCCACTGTGTGGCAACTGAGAATGGCCATTCTTTTCTACACATCAGAAGCAAATTTTATTTTTATTTGTAGAATAATTTATTTGAAGAGTAACAGATAAGGGCTGAAATTTTCATAAATAACCAGAAGTCATGTTTTACTGTGGATCTGAGTTTTATGAAAACTATGGGATGAACATGGAGAGGGAATACACGTCCCTGATGACAATACTCTCACAGGTATACTCATCTTGCGAGTTGGTGGCAGTATCAGGGGTTCAGTCTCCTTAACTGCAGAGGTAATTCTGACATAAGATGAACCTTGGCAGAGATGGGATAATAAAATTATAGTTCCCTCTTGCAAAAGCCACTCTACTGTTTTCCATGGATCAGAGGTTTTTTCCTTGCCTGGACTCTAAGCAACAGATGGAATGACGGCATGGCAGGGAGGGAGGATATCAACGTCTGTCTTTAAGATTTTCATCTGTATAAACAGATATCTGGGCTGTTTTAACTTTATGTCCTCACTGGATCCAGGGATGGATCAAGTGCTACTTTCAGAAAAGACTTTCGTAGTTAACAGACCTGTTTCTCCATTTAGTTAAGAATAATATTTTTGCATTTCACTTGGGCAGAAATACCGCAACAGCCACCCATGACTATAGAGCAGGTGAATATGTGATTTTCAGATGTTAGAAGGTTTGCAATAGTCCAATAGCAATAAATTGCAGAGTTTTCGCACAAATAATCTCTCCAAGGGATTTCTGATAACAGTCTTATGTGACTGTAAGTTTGCAAGAAGTGATGAGCATATGACTTCCTACCACATAACAGCTATTAGGATGATTTCTGTCAGACAGATGCATCAGAATAATCAGCAGGTAGTTGAAATGCTCCCTCTCTCGAATCTGTCTACAGTCTGATCCCCTGGAGCAGATATCTAGTTATCTAAAGTGAGTGGGAGTGTTGTAATCTGTCCCCCTCTGCCCAAACTGTGGACCGAGACAGAACTTGACTGCCTGCCTGTGTGCCAGGATAGAGAAGGAGCATGAGAGATGGGCTGATGCATATCTGAATCTTTATTGGGAAGCCATGATGTGCACTAAGAGATGGGTCCAAGAGTTTCAGAGTTTCTATGTGTTCACTGGGTTAGGGAAAGTCCAAAGTTGCTCTGAGTTTGCACCAGTCTTGGCTTCTTGTCAAAATTACTCTTTGCTCCTGGACTCTGGTCTCTTGAGCAGGACCATATTGCAATAATAGATAAAGTGAGGGGAAAAGTAATATTCCAATTATTAATTGCTAACTGAGCCTCAGGGATGCGTGCAGGAGGAGAATGTTCTTTAGTATTGTATTTATTGTTATTTCAAATTAACAAATATTGGCAACAGAACAATGGCTTTCATTATAGAAAGGTAGACTGCGAGCTGTCTCATAAGAACCCATGAGATCTGGAGGGACTGTAGCCAGTTTGGCTGCTCCAGTTTTTTTCTCCCCTTGTGTGAAATATTAATGTAAAACATTCTTACATTCCACAAAATATATTAAGTAGCCTTGTCATTTTACCTTGTTCATGGAAAACCAGGTAGCATTCTGCAATTTTTTGAATACACTGTTGGAATGTTTTTGCAATGCTGTATTTTTATTCTACTCTGTGAGATGCACTCATTCTTTCTGGATGTATGAAACGGAGGAGATCTGAGCCTTGTTGATTTCTTGTATTAGGGAAATTAGGCATATCTTGAGGATATAGGTACTTTCATTTTGAAACATAGTGCTTTGAAGAAAGCTCATTTTGTCCCTTGAATAAGTAAGTTTGTGATCACTGCACTTATGAACACACTTTGTCTTTGTTTATACTGCATTTTTGAAACCATCAACTTTGCTTTTATCTGTTGCAGTGGTGTGTGTGTGGATGTACTTCTACAAACAATAGGATACAAGTGTTTCTTATCTTAAAATCTTGATGACTTGCAACATACCACAAACTATTTGTTCTTTCAGCCTTGCTGAACTATGTGCTTTTCTCAATACAATCGATAGATCTTACAAAGGAAGAAAGTTTGCTTGAAATTACTTCTTGAAATGAACACCTCTGCGTGTTAATAGTTACTTTCATCAGCGGCTGAAATATTTCAGGGAACAATTGTTTTCTTTTTCACCCTTGGAACATGCTTTGTGAATATTCCATAGCATTTAGTGCGCTGGATAGCATCCACAACACTGACCAATGTACGGTGGACTGCTAAGGTAGTTTAGCAAAGGGAAGCTAAACACAATCAAAGCTTTCCAAGTTAAGGACCCATTTGGATGGCGCCTGCAAACCAAAACACTTGGAAAAGTTACTCTAATTGTGACTGAAAAACCAAGACCATAAATAAAACTGTAAGTGGCTCCAGATCCTAACAACATTGTTACTGCGAATGGGCATTGGTACAACCAAGGGTACATCAGCTCTGAAAATAAAACACTTTCAACAATGCTTCCTTGCAATAAACTCTCAAGACACTTTTTATTAAAGAAACAACACCAAAACCTGTGGGACTTGATATTGAAAGCATCAGCAAACTTTTGCTCAGGGGTCAGAAGTCATTTTTGTGCATGCAGCCAACATAAACTGCACCTTATAATGTGTAAGGCATTAATGAAGATGGCTGGTTTTCTGCATGCCCATAAGAATTTTAAAACTAGAATTGAAGGACAGAAATGAATGTGAGTGAGGAGGGAAGAACAAGACAGAGCAAACAAAAAGATCATGCATATTGTGGCCACTTTTGATGCTGTCATTGGCCCCCTGTTGCCTACTGAATACCTCGAGGAACAGCTGTATTTCTTGACAGTGGGCAAACCTCAAGATTTAGTTCATTTTGAAAAGCCTCCAAAGCTGCTATCCAAAACCTATCTGAACCCTGTTAGTTTGGAAACCAGGCTACAGATCTTTTCAAGATCTGGCTTGCTCGGGACTTTGCTCATGTTTCCATTTCTTCAGCCAGACCAGCCTCACCACAGGCGCAGCCATTTTCATGGTATTTTGGTACTTCATTTCCTGTCAGGCCTGAGACCAGGAAGTGCAGAGGCGCCTGAAAATTAAAAACTGAGTAAGAAAGAGTTGGAATCAAAGACTTATTTTTGAGCAGCGATGAAGATCTGAGTTTTGTTCAGGAGTGACTTTTTTATCAGAACAAATTGAAACATTCTTGGGCAATCTGCAGTGTGAAAAGAGGTTAAATCTTGCAAAGGACTCAGGGATTTCTAAAAACTTTGTGTTTTCTTTAGAATCAAGACTCAAATGCATCTTTATTTTGTGGTTGATTCAGTATTGTGCTGTGAGGTAGATTTTTAGAGTTTACATTATAGGTTCATGATGAAGGCCATTACACAATGAAAATCTGTAATGTTTTTCCTCCAAACTTATATAATCAAAGTGGTTTTTGACTATGTGAATATTGCCTCCTCTGCACCTCTACTGTCTTCTACAGCAAAATTCTGGTGATGTCAGTCATTTGGTCTCAATGGCCCTGTATATTTTCACAGGATATACTTCTGTTGACATTTCTTTATCCAGTTCTGGTTATTAATTGCTAATCACTGCTTTAATATTATCTACAGTGGCAGATAAAACACTTTCCAGTGCAAGACTGGAGACGAATCTGGGAAGAGAAGATGCTTCAGGAAAAAATTTGCAATATGCTAATCTCACACAGAATAATTTATGCCAAAAGAAAAGGAGGGATTCTGAGATGTAACACGATATTTTCCATTACCAAATGAACTAAGCAGAGAAGAGAAGGTATAGGATAAATGCCGGCATTTTTTTCTGCAATTTTTCAGTCTTTGCCTAGCTGCCCCATGTACAGAGGGAACTGTTCTGATTTACAGAACACATGGGATACAAGGATACAGACTTTGGTTATGGGAAAATGAAAGCTGCCTAGAAGAATATGGACTAGTTTTTAGATTGGTATGATAACACATAGAATCAGAGGGTTAATATGACTTTACCAAATTATCAGTGGTTGTGAAGCAGCAAAGCTAATGCAGTGTCACATCTTACAATAGAATACATGATGTCAGTCTCCCAAAAGGAAGTTTTAGCCAGTCCTTGCAGAAGAAGTAGCTTTGAGGAGTTAGTAAATGCCCTTCAGTGAATTTTTTTCCCCTCTCCAATTTACTACATTTTAAAAATGACCTCTAAGTGTTTCATCAGCTGTTGAAAATCCAGGCTAATAGAGAATGCAACCTAGAATTCTGGTCAGGACAGAAAGAGAAAACATTTCCTGAAGGTGATGCTTTCCAGCTCTCTCCCTGGCTTGCTCAGTGGGTTGCTAGAAAATTTGCTCAAGAATGTTTACATCATACCTATCCAAAACCTGGCTTTTTTTCCTTCATTTACTTTAGGCTGCTTGTTGTGTCATCTTCTGAGTCACTGAGTAAAGATAATTTTTTTCTTTTGTGTTGGCTTAAATTTGTTTTGTGTATGTAATAATATGCTTTCTTGTCTTTTAGGTGTTCATTTTTAAACTGAATACAAATTAACTGTCATGCATATGCTATAAATTTTTGAATCTGACATAGAGTACCTAAAGAGTACTTACATACAAATAAGGAAAAATTCCTTTACTTTGGAATGCTCTTTAAGTCATGGCTTCATGTTGTATTTTGTAGAATTTTAGGATAAAATTGCTGCCATAAAGAGCTCACAGTCTTTTTACTTGGGCTACCTTTATCATGCAATTACTAATATTCTGATCTTTTTTCAGAATTAAAACAAGGTACTATCAGTGAGTGAACAGTGTAAAAGCTCAGGAGAGATCAGTATATTTTTTGAAATGCAAGTAGCAATAGATAAAGATTAATTTTATTGGTGTTCAGGATGGACTTAACTATGATCCATGTAGCAAGCTGCAGTACAGAAAAAATCTGCAGATTGCAGGTGTTCTGGATGTCAGAGTGGGAAGGCAATGCCTCAGCTCTATTATCTTTTTCTTGCTCTTATCTGGAGTAAAGTGGAGGAATGGTTGAGTTTAGCCTGAGTAAAATCTGCCATTGAGTCTCATTACTACTTTATAGGTTGGGGAGAAGAGTAATAATAGCCATATTTTAACTGCAACATGTCTACTTGTACAGAAATGCTGTTAAATCTGCAAGTATCACAGAATACAAAGTGTGTGAGCTGGGGACCTAAACCATACCATCTAAAGAATTGCTTCCCAAGTGTTTTTCTTTGCTAGATGCTGCTCTTCACAGTGGCATCTTTCTGTGAATAGTAGAATCTCGGATTTGGAGCTGCTCTGAGCATACAAGGTAGGAATATGGCATTGACAGCATGTCAGAAAGTTAGTGACACTAAAATGTGAGAATCTCAGTGAGGCTGATACCTGTGTGCCATTTTGGTTTTAGTGCACTTGTCTTCATCCTGATTTTCTATGGTCATCCAAACACACTGGGTTCCTCTTTGGGACAATGATGTGAACCCAATGGTCTTTAAATTAAAAGGAAGTTTACTTTTAGAAGCTGGAGGACACGTTGAATACAAATTACCAATGGCCTCTGGTTCAATTTTCTCAGTTAATTTATTTGTCCTGTCTGTGCAGGAGAAAAATTATTTATTACATTTAATCACAGTGTTTTAATCAGCTCTCATTTGCTGTAGCATCCACTTGGATATTATTTAGTGCAAAAGGGTGTAGATGAAACTGACCCAGGCTCTGTAAAGTTATATTTGTTAATGCTGTGGTCACTGTGCATCCCCATTTTTTACCTATAGTGCTGTATAACACTACTGAAGTCCAGGGAGCTGTTGTCATGTGGGCTAATGGGTCTTCTAGAGTGAAAAATCACTGTGGCAAATGTCAATTTTTAAAGTAAAAATTTCTATCAAAGAAATAAAATCAAGTAAGGGAAACCTGAAATAAGTATGCTATGATGTACTCGAGGGTAGCACATATTGTAAAGATACCTTTGTCCCCACAAGAGGGTGCAGAAATGAAAAAGATTGTCAACATAGAAACTAAATCAGGCTTTGAGTTAACCATAGGTTTATTTGTTTAGTAAATTATCTCTGGTGTGTTGGATGGCTTATTTTTGGAAGAGAGCCATCAAAGATTTAAGTGACACAAAATGAAAAGCAGAGATGGGAGGGTCTGTACAGATATTTCTCTGTTTCTCCCCCTGTCCATTCCGTTGCAAATACAGAGCGGTGGCACCACTTGCG
Source organism: Thryothorus ludovicianus (assembly GCA_013397245.1). NCBI lineage: Eukaryota > Metazoa > Chordata > Aves > Passeriformes > Certhiidae > Thryothorus > Thryothorus ludovicianus. The sequence goes on along the minus strand of VZTB01013018.1, from coordinate 21,804 downwards.
CAGCGTCAAGGGCAGGGTGGTCACCTCTCTTCTTCCATGGCACTTCAGGGATCCAACCACGGGAGGGAGAGCAAGAGCAGCGCCGTCTGCCCCGTCTTCTCCGGGAAGGGCTGAACGGAGGGAAAGCCCTTGTTTCCCTCCCCACTGGCTTTAGTCCGGGGAGGAGAGGAACAGCTGGGCACCTTGATCTTCCAGCACTTGCCTCCCGATTGCACATCAGAACGGAACTCAAAGGGGAAAAAAATCTCAGATGGAAAAATGTCTTGACACAAACTATTGAAAAGTAGAAAGCAGTTCTGCCAAAAAAAGATGTCTTTAATGACGTGACATGGCTTGACATGAATTAGCATTCGTGAGAGTTCAGAGCAGGCTGGTGTGGACAAGAGGGAATATATGGTCTAACATATGAGATGCTCTTGGCCATGAGACTTGAGAAGGGGTTCAGTCTGCAGAAAGCATAGGGCATATTAATTTCATTGTATGTATCCAGAATGTTTCCTTTTGCAGCATTTATTACATAAATTCTGGTGAGCAAGACAAAACAAAGTGGGCAACTTATTTTTATACTGTGTTTAATGGGATTGTGTTTCAGACCACGTTCTCCTGGAATGGCAGTTTCCAAGCATGCCAGTTTTTTGATAGATTTCAGCCTAAGTGGATTTAGTTGCAAATCTGAACTTTAACCAGGAGGTTTTATCTTTCCATCTTGTTTTCTCCTTGAAGGGTTCCATAAATTAGATTTCTGAGAGAAAGGGAAAGGTTTTTTTGAAAGAAGTGTTCATTTGGTAAATTGCTCTTCTGTTAAGCTTTCCTTTTCCAGGTGTTGAATGACTCCCAGAGCAAAAGCTTTGTCATTACTTGATAATGGACTTGCATTAATTTGCAATAAAATTACAAGGCAATATTCATGCATGGATAATTGATTTCACTCTGAAGGGAAAAAGCAGAGATCAAATATCTACTTGTCTGTAACTAGTGCAGCAATTTTCTCCACTTCTCTTATGAAGTGTCAGTGTTTATGTTCATTAGCTGCAGGACCAGGAGAGGTGTAAGGCAATGAGTGAGTCAGGGTAATTCCTACTAGATGACAAAGCCAGATCTGACACCAAGTCTAAATAGCTGATAGAGATTAATTTTTGCATCTTTGTGGCTGGTGGCAGAATCACTAAAGCTCAGTAGACACTGCACCGCTGGCTTGGTAGAGTGACTGGTAAGATAATGACAAGTTCACAATATGTGTAGTACTGGTGTGAAAGCAAAGAGCTAGCTGAAACACTGCTGCTAGGAGTGAGCCCAGAGGACGTGGAAACTGGCACCCTTTGGTACTCACAGTTGTGACTGGGCTCTCTCTGGCCGTTGTGGATTTTTCTGCGATATTCTCCTTCTTCATCCAGCTGATCTTTCCTTAGTACATCTTTTTTACATGCCTTTTCTATGTATAAACTGTAAGCTGTTTGTGTTTGTACAACTTTTTGAGCAAAAGAGGCTCATGCCTGGTTTGCCTTCTTGGTCTGCCAGGGTTTTCAAGTTCAGTAATAAATAAATATAGAATAAATAAATAAATCTGACACCTTCTTGCAGGCAAGACTGGACACAAATAACAGAGGATATACAAGTAGTAAAGTTCATCAGGCAGTTGTGGCAACAGTCTGGTTCTTTACACCCTCTGCAAATTACCCAAGGTGGTTATTTTGTATAGACTTTCCTATACGTATGTGTGTGTGTATATATATATATATACAAACACATACACTCACACAAATACATATATTTGATCCCACTCTATCTTTTGTAAAGAATTGGAGTAAGCAGTTCAACATTACAGGAAGTGATCAGAAAAATTGTCTATTCTCTGGTCTTGTCATGCTGTTGGCCAAAGTGTTCTGCACAGTGCAGAGAGCCAAGTGTCATCTGCTTGGTATTTCCTGACTTGTGAGAGCTTAGTGTTTCAACCTTATCATTGCCCTAAAGCTGGTGTTCTCAGGCTGTGGTATGTGTTTCCTTTCATGGTGCAAAACTCTTTCTCCCCTAAAGAAAAAGAGCTCTGAAACAATGCAGCCTGGTCTTTCCTACAAAGAGTAATGTGAATGTTTGGATGCCTTTTCCTATGGTCACATGGGGCTGGAAGCTTCTCTACCCATTGCTCTTTCCTACCTTTCATAGGAGGAGGTGGATTTGGATGAAAGATGATTCCATCCTGTGGGTGCAGACCAAAGAGCCGAGAGCTGTTCTTGCTGCTGCCTTCACCAACTCTGAGTGTACCCTCTGTTACTCTAGCAGCAGCAAGAACCTTCTGGGGAACCTGGTCCAAAGGCTCTCTTGAGAAACTCAGAGAGATGTCAGGCATTATCAAGAAGCACAGAACTTCTTCCTATAGACTTTCTGTGGCTTCAGAGTGTTGTATCCATCAGCTGCAATAAATTCCCTAGATTGCCATTTTCTACCATAAGATGACCCATGTCAGTCATATATGTGTATAAAAGGGGCACACTATATATGTTCCCATGAAAACATTTCCTTCCTTTTGTTTTCCAGAAATGATTGGAACACCCCCATAAAGGCTTGAAGTCCCTTGGGGTTGATAACCACCATGTCAGATACTTTCCCTCTGAAGTTTACGTAATTTGATCTGACTGCTTTGATCTGATATTTTTGTTTGTTTTGTTTTATTTTGGGTGTTTTGGTCTGAGGGAATGATGCATAGCAGTCTAGTGCTAGTTTTCATTTGACAAGATTTCTAAGTTGTTAGGTTTTGACTATATTGGAAGGGCTACAGGGCAGCTGTGTTTGTTAGTTGATGAATTTGTGTGATCTAAAGACTGAAAAGAACAAAAAGAATACCATCTCCCTTCAAATCTCAGATCAGGTCACTTCAGGAACTGCCTCAGGCAATATTTGATTTTATTTTAGTAGCTCTCATGATTATCATTCTAAATAATGACAGAATAGAGCTTTTACTGCCTGCATTGCTTATTATGACAGAAGAAATCAAAAGGTCACATAGTATCTTTCCTTGTTACAAAAGTAAATTATTCCTTTAAAACTGCTATCCTGAGTCTTCTCAACACACCTGGAGGTAAGGAAACTCCCAAGTGAGATTCATTTTACAACCATGTCAGGAAATCACACTCATTTAATAGAAGTAAGAAGCAACCAGACGTCTCCAATGAAATTAGGAGGTTACAAATAGGACTAATCACGTGTAAAAACTCACTATTTCCAGCTGACAGCAATTAAAGCAGTGTCAGATATGCAATGAAATTCCCTCCAGGGATCTTCATAAAATTGAGACAAACATTAGAAGGAGTTTGCATGATGGATAGAAAAGTTTGAAAAAAATGACAAGTCTATCAAATCTGAAGGGGGGGGTCACAGTTCATACTCTCCAGGTCTTTTGTGGTATGCAGGATGTCTCTCAGGAAGAGCCCTGCAGCTATCTGCTGTCAACAACAGCAAAGCAGGTGTGCATATGTGCTTGGACTGTATGCTTTCTCTTTCTCATACCTGATGTTCTTACTTGAATAAAAGTCAATATCTTTTAAAACTTTGTGGTTATTTTTTTACTGCTTCTATTTTTGAAAATGTTTTATTGTTTCTATTTTTGAAACTTTTAGAAAACTGTTCAATGGAGTGAGATTTAGAAGCTGTTTTCAAAGTATAATTGGAGCTGATTACCTAATTTCCCTTCATTTGTCATGACAATGAAATAGCCTGAGGGTTGCATATGTCATATACACACATTCTGTGTTCTGTATTGATTAAAAAGTTGTGTGGTGTGTGCCAGGTGTCTGCAAGACAGTTCAAATGGTGAAGTAGCATGGGTGAGGGGAAGTGAGATGGTTTGCTCTGACAATACTCTCTTCTAAAAGATCAAAAATGATTCTGCCTCACCATGCTTGAGTCCTTCCTATTACAGAGGGGTGTCACAACTGCAGCTTCTGTCCTGGCTCTCTGGAATATAATTTTGCTTCCATACATCCCTGTGTTACTTGGAGAGCAGAAATGCCTGAGACAGGCGCTCAGCTGAAGTGAGATCTCTGATTGTGGCCTGTGTGTTTTGGATACAAGAGCTGCATGTTCAGCTGTGCATGGATCCCAGAGGAGAGATTGCTTAATAGCAATTCTAATATTCCACAGTCTTTATAATGGGTGTGTCCAACCTTTTCCATAAAATCCTGCTGAGTCCACTGGGAGTTTAAGCAAGACAAAATTGGACACCTTGTCCTCTTGAGTCTAAAACAAGGGAAACTGAGTTTACCTGGTAAGGGCAGGAGGAGCTTGGAGGTAATTGAAGTGCCTGAAACTGATCTGTCAATATGCATGTTTAGATTTGAAGCCTGGGAGATGTGATAAAATCTTTCAGTCTGTATGTATCTGAGTGGTGGCATTGTTTGTAACAGCAACATGTTGGCAGCTTTTTGTGTACACAGGCAGAATCGGATCAAAAGGTTACAACTGGGCATATGCTGGGTATACAGAGTATAAAATCACCTCTCCCTCTTCTTTATTGCTACTGGATGATGTTTGCTTTCTTGAATCAACCCTGTTATGTTTGTCCTTCTTACATGTTGACAAACGCATGTGACTACAAAACCTAAAGGTCCACTAATTCATGAAATAAATCTTGTGAAAATCCTGTCATTGACTTTTCAGGGCAAATATAGCTCCCCCTCTTACTATGAATTTGATAAATCCTATATCCACCAAAACTGATGCTATAAGACTACCATTTTTTTTTCCCCATGAATATGATAGTTTTGGTCTTTGTGGCAGAGGCACAATCTCTTCCAAGACACGACCATTCTTAAACAACATGCTCAGTGAAGGCTTCAAAGACTCTTCTGGGAGACAGAGATTGGCTGATAGACACCTGAGCATGGTGGAAGCACTGGCTCAATTGAAATAGAAATGAGCAGATAAAATCAACAGAATGGGGAGCTGTGCTCATGCCAAAAATGTGTGAAGAAAACAGCTTGAGTCTCAGAAATTTTAATGGGTTTTTTTCCCCTCAAAACCTGTATGTTTGTTTCAAAATATGAGTTATAAACAAAATGGGCTATTAATAACATGCACGTTTTTGTAGAATTATTTACTTACAAGCTTTCTTACAAGCAACCTATATGTAAATCTCCAAATGGTTCATATTACCTTAGTGACATTGACTATCTGCACATACAACTCTGTTAAACTAGTCGTAAGGTTGTGTATGTGTATGGTTCATCAACACAATCATTAAGAAAAGCTCATGAAACTGGGAGTGCTAAAATACCTTATTTGTTCTGATTGCATTATCTGGGCATGCCCTTTCAGTCTGCATTGTTTTCACAATGCACTCTTTTTCATGCCTCTCAATTAGTCCTGCTGTCCCCCGTGGCCTGGAATCCTGCCTGAGCTTGATTGCAGTCTGTCAGGTGAGGTTCCTGCTGCTTATTTGCTGCTTCCTTAGCTGACAACCTCCCATGTTGTCCAGAAGTGCTTGCACATTGTTTTAAAACTCCTGCAGATTGCCTATCAGAATATGGAATGGGGGAGTTAGTGTTTTCAACAGACAGCCTTTGTCTTAGCACCTGCGTGAAACACGTCAGTGCTGTTACTTCAGTTAATGTGGCCAGGACTCCCTCATGTCCATTAATCTGAAGCTGTGAATGATGCTATGAAAAGGAGGGCTGGTCTTTCAGTGTTCAGACCACATGCATTGTTGTGGTAGCACATTGATCAAGATTTTATGTTTTTTTCTAGCCCAGGAATCTCTGCAGCTTGGTGTTTCGCTGTCTTAAATAGCTGTTGGCTATCTGCTGTCTCTCAGATAGATCTTTTTCTCCAGTTAATTTTTCGTGTCAAAGGTGGACACCATTGCACTGTTGCTGTTTCACTTGCTGTATTGCATTGGGATCTGAGCTGTGAGAATCTATTTAACTGTTATAGTGTTGTTCAAATAAACTAAACATGAATTGAACACTTGGCAGATTTAGCCTGATAGACTGTGAATCCAGATGTTACCCTTCTTCTGCTCATCACCTAATAAAATACATACCCAGTACTCTGTTACCCTAGGGATAATTTATCAGCCGCACTCAGCTTCGTTATGGACACTTATCTTCTGTAGAGTGGCTGATCTGTCTGGTGAAGTGCAGTCCCACTCTATGTAGTAGGTTGTTTGGGAATTTGTCTGGGGACCCTTTCCTCTTAGAAAATATATATCAGGGACTGGTAGGTAATCCTGATATTCTGGTAAATTCCAGATTGGTGACACTGTGCCTGTAATGCCCCTTAGAACCACAGGAGACAAGCAGTTTCAAAAAATTTTTGGCAAATATTTCTGCTTTATTTCTAGGTGACTGTGAGGCACAGTTGCAGTTGCCCAGTTGTTGTTTTTTTACCATCACCTCTGCAGTTCTGGAGCCAGTTGAAACTGAGTTGGCGAAAAAAATGGGGCCTCCTCATCTCCTCAAAGAGCATTTGTGAAAGGCTGAAAACTGTATCAGCTATAGGATGGACTGAAAAACAGAGGGAGAAGGGTCACACATATCCAAAAATAGGTACATATATTTTTGAAGGATCAAAAAAGAAAAGCACAAAAGAAGAATGTGTCAATCAATATCATACAGATGATAGCCATCTAGCTCCAGGCAGCCCAGGGAAAGTGCTTTCCTCCTGCCCCAATCATGTACATGCATGTATTGACACCTTTTCTTGGTCTTTTTGTTTGCTTTTAGCTAATTTCCTTCATTTATGGATAGATGGCTTTTCATTATCTGAAATTTAAAAAATATTTTGTTACCAATAACAAAACGTGAAATCTTTCCTAGTTAATCTGATTAGATGAATGGCTGAATGTTTTCTCTCATTATAAGAATTATGTAATCAAAACTACAAGTTATTAAAAACTATATTAGAATAAAGAACAAAAAATATTGACTTTTTAAAATAAGTTTTTAAAAGGCAATTTGCCTATGAATTTTTACATTTTTAGAGAAAATTCTTCTTAACAAACAGCTCTTCTGTTTGAAAGTTTTTTGTAATTTATTGAAATTCTGTGCTGAAAATGCTAAGTACTCAAGGAGATGGAGAAGCATTCTTAATGTATTCAGAGGTGTGTAGTAATGTAAAAGAGCTTGATTTACAAAGAGAGCTGACAGAAGACAAAAATACAGATAATCTAGCAATTTTTAAGTAGAAAGATTTTAATTGGAAAGAACTTCAAGCAGCTGCAGTATTTAATGTGCAGTGTTACATGGATGAAACTACAGGCTACTATAATTATACTTTGGTATCAGTAACAGGATATCTGGTAAACAGGAATTAATACAGTTTTAAAAGTTTCATTAATTGATTCTGCTTCTGTGAATCTTTTCTAATCTGAAAGGTTTTGCAAAATTATCAAATTCTGCAACTTCTCTGATTTAGCTTCTTGTTAGCAATCACATCATCTTATTTTAATATTGAAGACAGTATAGAAATATTTACTGTTGTCTTTTTATTTTTGCAAATTTCTTGAAAAGTTCCTCTACCATTTTTAATATGCTAATATCTATTTCTGATGAAAAATTTAATGTATATCATAAATGTGGCTCATTTAAAAACCAGCTTATCAAGCCCTCTGTTCAGAAAAACTATAGCTTTAATACAGAGTAACTAAAATGTCCAAGAATTTTGCAGATTTTGTATAATATTTTCCAGCTTTGAATTATTTTATAAAATCAGGCTCTGTTCATGAAACACTTGTAGGCATAACAAATATTGGCTAATTGTCATGCTATACAGGACAATTTTGTAGGTACATCTGAAGTATGGGACAAATTGATGTTTGAATTTTGAATTATTATTAACAAGAAACTGAGATAAGACAAGTCAAGCTATTGGTTGTTACTTTTGCTAAATTTGCCTCTGACCAGGCATATCAAAATGTTCACAGGCAGCTGCAGATTTATTCCTGCAGAAACAGGGAAAAAAGTCCTTATGTAACTATCACCAAAGCCAAACACTTACAAAGTAAAACAATTTTATTGTCATGGTTTGTTTTTCTGTTTCATACTCACACTCTTGTTTTTGTAGCAGACATGATCATCTATAGAAGTATAAAGATATTATTTGGGAGATGTCTCCAATGATCCATTTTTGAAAAATCCCAAACTAATTAATTTATTTTTAAAGGTATCTTTTGTGTTATATAGAGAATTGCTTTGTTTCATTGTTCAAGTTCCTTTATGTTTATATCACTTTCATGACCTTACTCATATCAAAATCTTTAGTGTCATAATAATCCTGCTGTTTTCTCCAATAACCCTAATTATCCAATATCAAAACATCCCAACAACCCAGTCTAAACACATTTGAGTCCAACAAATTAGCACATGTAAGGCTTTTTTCTCATATTATTCAATTAAAAATGAATTTCCCTTCCTTGGTCCAAAGAAAATCATTACACATTCGTCTCGGGGGACCAATTCCTTTTTACTTGAACCACTACAACTGCCTCTTAATATGGTAAAAAATGTAATGTAAAAGGCAAGAAGTCTACATTAGAGTGTCAGGTGCTGTGAGGACGAGGGAGTGGGAACAGTGGGGGCTCCCTGTGGGCAGGCAGAGCCTGTCCCACCCCCCACCTGGAGCAGGCAGCCACAGGGGCCTGGGACAGCCCCAGCCCCTGGCATCAGATTCCTCCCTGGACACGGGCAGCTCTTTTAGTGGGAATTTGGAATATGGGCATGGATGAGCAGAGCCCATGGTGAAGATGGAATGTGGCAGGAGCAGTGGAACAGGCAGAGGCCACGCAGCAAGGTTTTAGCTGGAGAGTAGGTCCCGTGGTGGGGAGATGCCTCAGCTGGGTTGTTGCCTCTCCAGCATGGCATGGGAGCCCCTCTGCAGGGACACTGGGGAAGAGGGACTGCCAGTGGGCTGTGCTGTCCCTCCATTGATCCTGAGCTCAGACAGCCAAACCTTTATGAAGGGCATAGTCTCAGGACCCCTACATGGACATCCAACATCATGTTTAAGAGCTAACAATCAGAATGTGCCCTAAAAAATCCCTATAATCTCTAAAATAATTATTCTGATGAAAAATCCTAGCAGCCAAGTTTTTGATCTGGTCAAGGTGACACAAACCAACTTTAGGCAAGAACTGGCCAAGCTGTTGTTTCTAGTTTTACAGGACAAAACTAGGTTGGTTGGTGTCTGCATAAACACCTCATTAAACAACCTCTGCATTCTAGTTGATGTTGAGTTATATTGTACTTTCTATAATACAGATTTTATAGCTTTAAGTGCTATGAAATACAGAGGCGGTTGAGACAATTAACTTCTGATGTGATCACATATGCTGTGCTGAAGTTGCTTTGCTATTTGTAGTGAAGACTTCTCCCTTGGAGAAGGAGAATTAAAGGAAGCTAGCACAGTATAAAACCGAAGGGTCTCATTGTCCCTTAAGTAATGAAAAGACTGAAAGAGAATCTGCAGACAACTGTAGAGAAATGCAACCCTCTGTGTCATAAGCTGATTCAGACATTGTGGAAGCAATGTGTATGCTGCAGTCTTACAGCTAATCACCCAGTGTACCTAAGGAATATTAGGTTTTGTAGGTTCCCACATCATATTGACTTGTTTTGCAAGACAGCAGTAACCAGAGTGTTGACAGCTTGTGTTCATGTATCTGACAGGACAGCATCCTGTAGGTAAAGTTTTCCCATCCACAATCTCCTCAGGTGTGAGTAGCAAGCTATTTCAGGAAACGAACAGCACTTTCCACATTGCTTCTCCTGCTCTCCACACCCTGTAAACCAAGAAGTGCAAGTAAACCTTGCACTTCACTTGTGGAAGCATGGGTAGGCTGCCAGAGGGACATGTCCGTGTCTATGTGCACACCTGTGTGCCCAACTAAAGGAAGCACAGGAAGGACAGGTGCTTTTTAACTATTTCCCCACTGCACAGCTAAGTTTTGGTAAAACGCTCCCCTAGTAGGAGACTGCATGGCTCAGTGTAGCTGTGTTACCATGGCGCAGTGCCCACGCTGCTGCAGCTTTCAGAGTCATGCAACAGGGGGTAAACACATCCACCTACATCAAGAGTAATTTGGCAGTACAGCTCCCCAGCAGGCAGGGCTGCTAGAGATTGCCGTGCTTATAATTGTCACATAGATCTTTCACTGTTTTCAAATTTCAGAAGACTAAGCTGAATAAGCAAGTTGCAGGTAACTAACAGATATGTGGCTTGCCTTCAAATGTTCAGACTAGAAATACCCTAGTGAAATTACAAGGTCTGGTCAGAAATAGTTCTGGACCACAAGAACTGATCTCATGTTGATGAAAGATCAAATTTCGTGCCTTGTGTTTGCAGTTATGAAACGAAAGGTGCTTGCCAGCATCAGCTTTCCTGAGACAACAAGAAAACTTTGACATTTTCTCCTCCCTAAAGAAAGAAAAAAAGGGAAAAAAGTATGCATTTCTCATTTCTTGCTGCAAGAGAAATATTTTTACATTCACATTCTTAGTTTATCGTATCAGGATTTTTTTCCCAGACATTAGGAGAAACGTTTACTCTAAAAGCACTTGCAAAGTAATTTATGTTACTGTTACATCTGGTCATAAGGTTGCACACTAAAACAAACTCATTTAAGGGATTTGAAGCTGATTTTTCACTCATAGTTAATATCTTTGATCAACTTGAATAAATAAAATAATAGGAAGAATATTAAAATCTTACAGTTGTCCTGGAAATTTTCATTGCTAACTGATTGTTTTTGTTAGGCCTCTTTTAATGTCTTTCTTCAAGATAGGCAGTAACTCATGAAATTATTGAAGTTTTCTACAGGAACTACATATTAAGGGTTTATGTGGGGTAAAATTTTATCAGTAAGTCCTATCTGCCTTGACAATAAATGTATGAACCTTGAATGATCATCCGGTTCCTCACTGAGATTTTCTTTAAATAGTGGAGATTTTGTCACATCATTGCAATAACCTTGTTTTTTTGACATATCGAATGGATGATGTATATCTAATGGGGAAAGGAGAAATAAAACCTATTTTCCATTTCTATTGCACCAGTTCTATATCAAGGGGATCTGCTGTAGTTGTCTATGTATTTAGCTCCTTCCCTGGCCTTTTTATAGCTGGTGGTGTCAGGGAGTCTGAGGTATTGAACTGGGAAGGGTCTGAGTGAGCTGCTGGTGGAGCTGAGGTGTAGAGAAAGGGTGAGGCTCTCAGTGGTGACAGAATAGACTGGGATTTCACAGGAGAGCTTTCAATGGATTGCTTCTCTGTGACTGGCAGCTCAGATCTGCTGAGGAGACAGCTTGTTGTGGTACCAACAACAGTTCATAATGCTTGCTACCTCAGTAATCAAGGCAATATTTGATATGTTCTGGTTTGAGCTAAGTGTTTGGGCTAGAAACAAAATCTGATGGAGAGACCATCTCTAACGACTAGATGACTTTAAAATACTTGTTTTTCTAGTGGGAAAGGAGCCTGTGCCCTCCCTCTGCTCACCAGAGCTGAATGCAGCCTATGTGCCGCAGATCTGAATAGGAGTAGTTTTTCCTGTCCCTTCTGTACTTTATTTGCCTTCTTTAGGTGCTGTCTATAATGAGTTGCACAACACTAACAAGCTATAGTTTATGAAACAGTTTAATTACTCAGCTAAAGGTACTAACAGGGAAAAAATTCTGAGGGTCAATAAAGCATTATGTTTTTATACTGTAGGAGCCTTGAAAATATAGATTAATAATTTAGGAATTAAACTCTTCTCATTATGTCAGTCAATGTCTTTCAGTCCCTTTATTTTGCAGCCATCTCCCTGAGGAGATTGTCCATTTTTATGGCTTCAGTCCCATTTTTTGTGGCTATTACTGTACAAACATTGAATAGTTCTTTGAGCAATGACATCTTAGAGGGGCAGCCCCCTTTGCACAACCCATGCAGTCACCTCCATGCCCTGTCCAGTTCACATCTAATGTATTCAGGGCAAAGATCTCTGGGACTGGGTGAGGTAAGATTCTCAAGTGTGAGGCTGTGAGCTGTGAAACTCCTGAAAGTGCTTTTGTGGGGTGCTTTATGCACCTGTCTATGGCATTGGCGGTGTCAGGGATTCTGCTAAACTGTATTTATTGGTCTTTTTTAACCTGGTGGAGGGAACTGTTGGAATCCTGCTTGTGGCACATGAAAGAGACATAAATTCATTGGAAAGAAGAATTAAGAAACGTCTCATCTTTCCAGGTACTTCGAAGCCGAATGCTTCTGTCAAGCTTCTTTTGGCCTAGCGGCAGCAGAAACCTGTATCTGTTTGACAGGAATAAAGGAGAATTTGTCCAGAGGAAACTGAAATTCTTCAACCTTGCATTTTTGGTTTTAATAATCTGAGGATAAAGCTCTGCTGCCCATGTAGTCCTCCCTTAGGGAGAACAATGTTGGAGGAGAGGATTTGTTAGGCAGGTTATTGTGTTACTCAATCACCAGTAAAATCTTTTATGGTGGTCAACTCTTACATAAACTGAACTGTAGGGTGGATTTAATGCCAGCTTGCATGTCATAACTTAACCTTGGTGCTCAGAGCTCTGTGGTTGCTTTCAGGAAACAGGATTTTCCTGCACTTAGAACTGTGTGATTCATTCCACAAGTTCATGGTTGGGAGAACTAAATGTCACCCCTGTTTCTGGGGGTGGTGGGAAGGGGAGGATGTGAAGAATGTTGAAAAGATGTTCTCTAAACCACATAAGAGAAGCAATGAAAAAAGGAAGAGTTATGTCTCAAGACTTTATATCCCATGTGTATGTAACTGTGAGTTCACTCAAAATTGCTGTGAACACAGTGCCAGTATTCTTAAGTTACTACTGTGTATTTAAGCCTTTGTTGCATACAGGGGCATCCTGCATCAGTGAATTCGCAGCACGTATCCCAAAAGGGAACTCCAGGGAATTCTGCTGAATACCAGCCCCCACACACCTGTCAAGCCCTCCTTTTATTTCACTGCTGTGATAAAAGCTACTGGATATGTACATTAGATAACAAAAGGAACATTTTTTTCTCACTATAGCAGTAAATCCTTATTCAAATGGAAGTCATTGCACAGCTGCAGCTTGGAAGATTTTGACCTGTAGTATTTGTGGGTGGGAATACAGTGATGGATTACTGACATCTGCTATTTATTTTGTCTTCTGTGAGACGCTGTTCTATTTAGTGATGATAAACAGCATTTCTCAGTGATTCTGCATGTGCCTATATTACTCAGCTAGTAGTCAAACTGTTCAGTTACAAGGATGAAACTAAAATTGTTAAACACACTAGGAGATCCTGTATGGAATAGGGACTTTCACCATAGGAAAAAATTTATGATATTCCAAGGTGTCAGCAGATGAAACTTGCACCTTTCCTGAAGAGGAAAGTCAGATAATACTTCCCAGGGTGTGCTTATTTAAGATCAAGAGAATAAATCCTACTGAAGGTTGTATTACAGATGGGTCCTTGCAAGAGTTGCAAGAGCCTCTTTGGTTTTCTTGTCTTTTAATAACAGAGGAGATTGACATCCAGCTTGCTTCTGAAATTTTGAAGAGCTTACCTATTTAAGAAGAAAAGCACTATATTCAGCAACATCTTACAGTAATCTCAATTACATTTTACTGTAATCAATCAATCCTGTAAACTGGATTGAGTTCCCTAGTTCGGAGAAACTAAGATTGTACCCATGGAACTTTTCTATTAATAGAATCTAAAAGATATAAAACACTGGATAAGGTAGTAAATTGTTTCTTAGTCTGCTAGGAAAATTCCTGAAGCTGAGCATTTTCACCACAAAGTCTATTACCTGCACTAAAACACATCAACTGAAATGCTGCAATACGGTTAAAGAAATTTTAAATTTCCCTGTGTAGATTTATAGTTAATAGAAATCCCAGGTGCTGTCTGAATCTTAGAAGTAACAAATTACAAAATAACGGAAAAGAGAATTTTATGACAAGTTTTTAGAAGTTCAGCCTAACATAGATGGGGGATGCCTTTCTCTGCTGAATCTACAGTCTTTTTAAGAAGGTTTAAATCTTGAAGGAAAATGATGCATAACATTGTGTTCAGGTCTGGTTTTCTGCAGGTACACTCTGTGTTGCTAGTGCTTTTCTCTATGAAATATAGCAAGTGATTTTTACATTGATACGGTGGAAAACCCTTGAACACTGATCTCACCTGGAAGCTTTCAGGTCCTGGTCTCATAAAGAAATGTCCTTGATTTACCAGTGCTGAAAAAGTTTGTTTAACTTTTGTTTGTCCCGGTTATATGACCTGTCAATATGCTGATCAATCTAGTTAATGATTTACCCTTTAGGGAGTCAAATGAGTTTAAATCATAAACTGTAAATCTCTCCAGCTGCAAGCTCTAGGTAGGTGTGTTTCCACTGAGACAATAGCACAGTGTGGGGAAATTTATCAACTTATTAGAGGAAAAAAACCTTCTGCACCTCAGCATTTTAGGTACTGCTAATCTAAATTGTGTAACTTGCAAGAAGAAGGCACAGCTGGGTACACTAATGTAGTTGGCAATGGCTTCTTAGAGTCCAAAAACTAGCATTAAAAGACAAGCTAAAATTTATCAGTACTTGGGAAAATATTTTCCAGGTGTATTAAAATCTTTCACTTCCACAGGCTATCTTTTCTAGTGTCAAAAAGCCAAAAAGATGTTTAGATAGAGATGGGTCTTCAAACAGGCAAATGTAATATTTAAAACTTTTATTTATGCAGGGTAACACAATTCCACTTTGCAGCTGTGTTTTTGCAGATGACACACTGAGAGTTTTGGAAAATTTACTTTGTGCCCATCAGAAACAGAAATAGCTGGAACTCCATTTCACTGGTTCTTTGAGCCTCAATAAAAGACCACAGAAATCTTCATTCGGCCAAATACTGTTAGTGTGTGAATTCGTCACTGTAGCTTTATTCACACAAAAGAAGTTGAGTCTTCTGTCTGTGCCAGAGTGAAGAATCATTGCAGACATGCTTGGGTTTTTGTAATGATTGCTTATCACCCTCAAATGTAGATAAAAAATTAGAAGCAGCCAGAGATCAGAAAAATCAGGTAAATCTACTTCCAGAAACTTGTATTTTATCTGAGTGTATTCTCTTAAGGTGCAGCTGGGCTGATAGAAGCACAGCTGGGCTGACAAAGTGTCACCTAGCTTTCTTGGAAGCAATTGTTTGTTTTTTTTTGTTTGTTTTATCTCAGTATTGAATGGAAGATTTTAAGTAAGCTAAAGATGTTACTTTCAGTTGTGAATCAAAAATAGGGGAATTTTCCTGCTCTTGTGTGATGGAGGAGAAATTGTTTCCTACTTTCTAGCTACCTGATTGAAGACAGACACTAATAATTTAGCTTACTGAATGCACTCTGGGTAAAACAGCAGTTCTCCTCCTTTCCTCTCATATTAAGCAGTACATTCTTTACAGAAACTGAACCACAGCATACTAAGTCATTAAAATAATACAATTTGTTTCTATAAATCTGACTTTGTAAGTTTTTCTTGTATTTAATGTAAGAATCACATTAGTAGCAGTAGTGAGGGAAATTTTGGGAAATTTCTATGCACTTCCTTGGCAATATGACCTTGACTCAGATACACTTTAATTGAAATAGTTCTATCCCCAAATCTTTCCAAGCTCACAATTTTTTTTTTAGATAGTCAAAAAAGTGGCTGTAGCAAGTAACATAGCCTGTATAAAGAAACTATGTCCAAACCCACAAAACTACCAAGAAACCTAGGATTTCACATGTAAGCTAGTTCTGAATAGATAGATAAGAATGCAGATGTACACATAAGCAGACTGATGTATCAAAGTTCCCCATTTAACCAAAAAACACCAGGACAGTTTTTTCCCCTCTTGTTGAAAGTATTGAGTTTACTCCTGCAGAACAAACAAAAAAATCTGGCTGTGACAGGTGTTGCCATGTGGATCTCTCTGAGGCATTGGAGTTAATTTATGGATGTTTGGAAACAATTGCAGCTTTTGGAGTTTATTTTGATGAATAGCATCACTGTTGATGTGGAGACTCAAGAAACCATATTTCTGTTCACCCTCTCTGTGCTTTGTGCTCAGATGACACAGTAAGAGGTATAGCACTTCTTGTTTTTAACTAACATAATTTTGCTATATAAGATCATTCAGGTGGACCTGAGAAAATCGGTTCATATCTTGGTAATTGTTGCTATTTTTCTGTCTGGGATGAAGCTAGGGATCTGCTTTGAAGGTTGCTGTTGTACCCCAGAGACTTGCTCCTCTTGCTACCTGAGCGAAATCTATAGAAATGGTGAAAGCAACTGAATGGGGGAAAGTAGGCAGAATATTCTTTCATTGGGAAAAGACAAAATACCGATGAGTTGGGAAAATGTTACACTTGGAAAAAAGCTGGCAACTAGTTACAGTAAGTACTAACAGCCAGCACAAAGCTTCACTTTTGCATTTTTGTTCTTCAGTACTGCCTGCTGAAGAAGAGGATTTGAAGCTGTCTGACTACACTACTCTGAAAACTTAAATTTCTGGGTTGTCATAGCTCAGAGTGAAAGGGGAAATGAAGGTTTATTTTGCATATTCCCAATATTTCTGAATTGTCAACTTGGTTGCCGGTATATACCATCCCTGAGAGAAAACATCTGTGGCTGGAGTCAGTAGACCTTTAACTCAATTTGAAAGCACTTTCTCAAATGTGGAATTACTGGCCTAGGCTCTAGGAAAGAAACCTTTTTCCCGCAACTAACTGCATAGTTGACATATTTTGGTTTGGACACTGATTCTCAAGAGTGGGAAGATGATTTAATTTTGTTACTGGGTTAATTACTTCTTATACAACCAGTTTCAGTATATACATTTAAGAAGATGAACAGTTCAACATTCAGAAAAAAATAGGCTATTAGGGAAGAAAGATTAAAGCATGTACATATTCCTAGATGGGTCGCTCCTGTTCTCATTCATACTAAGGGTATGTAAATTCATCTGAATGATGAGATTCAGCTTTTAAAAATAAAATTAGTTCATGTTTTGAATTTTTTGAACTTCAGCTTCAGGTTGTTTGTCTTTTTTGAAAGTTAAGGAAGATCACTTGAATGACACATGTATTTTGCTTGTTTATTACTTTCTGTCAAGTTTGCTTGCATTTCAAATGTTTTCAAAATAAGTGAGTTCTGCTTTCTGATGTGTAAGCATTCAATGACTTGTCCTATGGAAGGAAATGGGATTGCTGCTGTTAATGACATTAAAAGAGTTCAATGTCTTCCACAAATATTTGAGCAAGGAAACAGCTGAGGTTGATGGATAATTTTCATAGAAGCAGAATTCTAACTGTCAGCAAAAACTGAGTTTGGAACCGTGACAATTTTTGCATGCTGGAAATTTTTGAGTTCTGTCACAGGTGTCCCTACAGCTTAACTCTGGAATGAGTTCTGATGATCATGTATTTGTTGATATAGCAAACTAATGATCACCTCTGAGTTATGGACAATGGAATTTATAATTTCAGTGGAACATCAGGTTGGCACTTGCCTGTTAAATGCTTATTTTCCACGTTTCTTTATTGTTCTAGATCAAAAAATACTTACTCCTTATGTTCCACAGCTTAATTTAGCAGTTACCACAAAACCTTTAAAATCCAAAGTAGGTGCCAATGTATTTGGTGTGATGTATTAGTTAAAATTACAACAAATTTTGAGTTGCTACAATTTATATAGACAAGGGCCTGAATCAAAATCTTGGATCTAAAACACACCGAGCTTGAGGAGAATTTGGATTCAGATCTAAACTCTGTGGTTTGGGTTTTTCTTTAATCACATGGTGTTAGAAACATCTATTTCATGTTTCTAAACTGTCCCAGCTGTGCAGAGTATTTCCTTGAGCGCATTGGACTTGTTTTTACACAGATGTAAATCAGGAGTAACTTTGCTAAAGTCAGTGAAACTCGTGTCAGTAGATGATACATAAATAAAAGTCTTTGCTGTCCCTATGATATCTCCGTATGCTAATAGTACAGAAATTGAATATTCATTTCATCCACTTTGGGAAGAAACTGTCTGCAAGTCTTTACATGTACAACAACGGGATGCAGGTTAGCAAACATAGAATATGAATGAGTTGGAATGGCTGCTCTGTACTATGGCCACTTGCCACTTTCCTTAAGGTAGTGCTCAGTGGCACTGCTGCATCCTCCTTCCTGTCTTTTGCCTACCTCACTGGTTTCTTCCAGGCTCTGCTACAACCAGTGAATTCTCTTCACACGTTTTGTAGCCATGTCCTGTTGCACCCTGTCAATTCACTGGATTTGCCATTGTGCGGTTTGCCTCTCACCTTTAAGGCTATCACTCATCAGCTCTTAAGAGCCAACATTATACAGTATTTGAGGTAAAGAGAATATAAGACCTGGATCAAGTGTTGATTTCCACTCCAGCGTTCCTTATTGAATTACATAAAGGTTTCAACTGAACTTGAGCTATAAAGAAACCCAAGCCTTTCTTTAGGTTGTACTGAGCTTGTAAAAGTCCTGTGTTTTTGTGTCTGTCATTCCCCATCCCTCCATCTTCATTATTCTTGCATGCATATCCAGTTTCGGATTAAACTGTGGCTGTTCTTGTGGTATTTCTTGTCCTGGCCAGAAACAGGAACTCTGGGAAGCATTGCTGTCAAAGCCTCTTGTTGAGTGTTCTTGCGTAGTTTTTCAGGCTTGCTCAATCTAATCTTTGTTTTAAGACCCTCATTGGATGAAAATAAATTACTGTTCCTTTACCTGTAGCTTTATTTGGATGTGATTGCTATTCTTCTGTTTCATCAAAGGAGGGGACTTAACTGTATTAGTGAAAGTGATCTGACTTTCACCGTATAATGCCAGGAGAAACTGCCTTTCAGATTTATATTTTACAAAGATGATATGTGGTCTCTCCACAGCTGCAATTCCCCTGGAGGAAGATGGTCAGACTTCTCATTGGGGGTTGTTCATTCTTGCCTCTTGGAGCCAAGAACAATATAAACTAGGGTCAGTCAAGGGTAAGATCCATGCAGTTACCAGTTCAGTAATGCTTAGCATGAAAATATAGTCCACTAAGGGAGCATGAGAGAAAACAGTGAGTCCCACAAAATGTCACGTTGCATATTCCATCAGATAGAAGAAATCAGTACTTCAGGTGGCTCTGGACAAGAAATAAAATAGAGTGCAAGGAGATAATTATATCTACAAGCTCTTCTTAAACAAAGTACTAGGTCTTGGCTAAGGAACATAAAAATCCTGATACTTCTTTTTAAGTTGCCATTCAAATTTGTGACTTTGAGGCAGGAAAGGATGAACAATCATAGAGTACTTTGCCTTGGGCCAATCAATATTTCAAAGACTGCAAGCATTGTGAATCCTGGAAGGAGCAGTGGGGATTTTCTTTTTGTTCACAAAAATATGTAACTAGGTAAACTCTTCTGAGAACACAGGTAAATTTTGTAAGATATCTGCTGTTTTTTAAGTATCTTAAGAGCAGTTTAAGCAGGTAACATTGAAGAAACAAGTTTGTTTTAGCCCTAGTTTTTTATTATTCAGAATACATCACATATTATTCATCAGAGATAGATTGGCACCACAATGTGAGAAAGAAGGGTGTCAGAAAGCATCCTAAGGAGAACTGCAAAGATGTTGAAGGGTCTGGAGGGAAGTCATATGAGAAGCAGCTGAGGTCACTGGGTCTGTTCAGCCTGAAGAAGAACTGAGGGGAGACCTCTTTGC
This sequence comes from Thryothorus ludovicianus, assembly GCA_013397245.1. Lineage (NCBI taxonomy): Eukaryota > Metazoa > Chordata > Aves > Passeriformes > Certhiidae > Thryothorus > Thryothorus ludovicianus. The sequence continues at coordinate 2,082 of VZTB01013018.1, read as the reverse complement.
GATTACAATTTCCTTGTGAGGGGAAGAGGAGGGATGGGCGCTGATCTCTTCACTCTTGTGGACCAATGACAGAACCCAAGGGAATGGCTTGAAGTTGTGTCAAGGGAGGTTTAGGTTGGATGTTAGAAAGGTTTTCATCCAGAGGGTGTTCAGACACTGGAACAGGCTCCCCAGGGAAGCAGTCATAGCATTGACTCTGACAGAGTTCAAAAAGCATTTGAACAGCACACTTAGGCACACAGTGTGAGTTTTGAAGTGGTCCTGTGCAGGGCCAGGAGCTGGACTCAATGATCCTTGTGAGTCCCTTCCAACTTAGGAAATTCTAGAATTCTATGATATTCAAGCTGACAACCTGTTTATGCTGTGCAAGAATACAACTTTATACAAAAAATGTTGAGCTTGCATATTACATGTAAACAAAACAATAGAACTGGGGAAAACTTGAAGATAAACATCACCCTACATGGTGACTGGGGAATCTTGTACATCCCCAAATCTTTTAAGGTAGACACCTTTATAGTTAGGTAATTCTCTCGCATTGACAGCTAAGGCATAGTTAAGGCTTAAAGGTTTAAATTAGACTCTTCGTTGCTGAGAATCAAGTCTCCTCCAGATTTAACACTTGCTCTCTCTTAACTGGAATTTTATATATGCTTAACAGTAGATAACTTTTGGAGTCCATTTCCTTTCTATTGTCTGCACCAGGTCACCTGCTCCTTTATCTGGACTTCAAGATTCAGCTTAAAACCTGACATTTGTCTATAGTACTTCTGCAGGAACTATTAAATATAGTTTTAAAATTCACTGGTTGTATTGTTCTTACAATTTTTTCTCTGTTTTTAAATAGTTTAATGTCACTGCCAGTGCTTATTTTTGTGTTTTCTGGACATGACATTCCTGTAGCCAAAGAACAAGGTCTTAGTTGGATTCTTGTGCAGGGTTATGTCAGCTGTGCTGAAAGATATTGGAGTATCTCTTGATTGGCATGATTTTTAGACTAAAATGGGAAAAAGAAAGAAGAATGTTTAGTAATGGGCAGCAGTAATTTATGAATCTGTGTATGCAACACATCTACCATATAAAAAAATACTGTATTTGTCTTGTTTTTTTTAGGTGATCTTGCATATGAAAACATGATACTATGTTTCACTTTGATCTGGACGAGACTATTACGCTTTTGAGCTTGGGAGAAAGGAGTTGTATAAGTGGAGTGTGCTATGACCCTTTGTATTTGCCTTTTCTAAA
>VZTB01013017.1:213180-227107 GCA_013397245.1 Thryothorus ludovicianus | reverse complement strand
TTGCCCTAAACCAGGACACTCATTAACCTTCCTTCTGTTAGAATGTTGCAGTTGATGTCTTTCCTGAAGTGGTAAGTTCTTCCTCTTATTTAAAGAAAATATAAGTTATAGGATTTCCCTCCCAAAATGAAGATAATGTGTTATCCTTTAGGAGTGACTGGATGCCAAGTCCACAGTCTCAGCATCTTGAAAATCAAAGTGAGACAAGGTAATATCAATCACCTGAAACACAGGATCAATAGGACCAATTTGTTGGCTTCTTTCTGGTCTTGGGAGATGAATTCCCCCTAGAAGTGGCTGCTGGGACTCTGGAAGTAATTCCAGCTGAACTCTGTAGAGAACCCTTGAAGATTCTTTGTGGGCTTCTCCTCAGTGACTCTGACTCTGATTACTCAGATGGGCAGCCCAAGGACCAATAAATGCATTTCTACTGCCTGAGCTCAGGAGAAGGGGTGGGACAAATGTCTGAGTAGTGTCCAGTGCCCAGCATAATAGCCAAAATACCAGCCTGTGAGGGGGCAGGAGGGCCATCTCCTGAATGCAAGGTCTCCATCTGAAGGCAGGTTTATCTGGAATGGGATTGCATTTCCAAAACTTTACTTGGGAAATAGGTTTACAGATGAGGGTGCCAAGTCTAAAAGGAGCAGAGATCACACTCAGATTTCTGCTGCCTCTGTATGCAAACACTCTTGGCCTCATCCTGCCACAGAAGTAACGCTAAAATTCTTCACTTTGTCCCTAAAAGTGAGACATTTCCCCTGCTTTGCTACAGTGAATGGTCTGAGACAAGTTACAGTGTCCCTGTCCTTATTCTCTTTGGAAGCTGATCCTCAGCTTTTAGTTCTCCAAAACTGATGCTGTGAGGCAAGTTTTGCTCTAGAAGCACTGTGGTATTTCCCATCCCCTTTTGCCTTGTCTTTAATTCATTCCTGAGCTCACAGCTGTGCTGGATACTCCTGCAAGCAGTTTGCTGCCTACAAGCCTGGGCCTGGAACTGCTGCTCTGCATTTAGATGGGCAGTCAGCAAAGAGACACAGGACTCCCAATCCTGTCACCCTGGTGGCACCAAACTCAAATGCCAGGCACAGAGCTGAGGGGTGGATACAGAAATAGGCAGGTCAACACTGAGCTCAACTTTTCATCAAAACTGAGATACATTTCCTTAAAGCAAGAATAGTGGATCAGAGATGTCCAGCTGGATCAGAGTATCTCTCTTCTCCCTCACTGCTGTACATCATTAATGCCTTGGGGCACAGACCAAACCTCCAGTCAGGTATTACAGTCACTAGTAGAGCAAAGCCCTGATTCAAACTTGACAGTGTTGTAATAAGAGACATCACTGAAACCCTAAATAGTACTGAAATCCTAAAGAAAGAAATGCTAAAAGGGGAAAACACAGTGTTTAAAAAACATCATTAAGACTGCACTATGGCAGCTCCCTCTAAAGGGGAAAGGATGGACAGAGCAGCCACAGCATTTCCTAATTTCTAATACCATTGCTTGTTTCCTTTCAAACAAATATAATACAGCAAAGATTAAAAATGAAGTACAGACTACTGTAGTTTCAGTCACCTCTTCAAGATACAATCACTAATGAAATAGTGATTTCTGTTAAAAAACTCAGGAGGCATTATCTTGACTATAAAAACAGGGAGTAGACAGAAAAAAGCAAGATGCTTTGTCCAAGATCCCATGGTTGACTCATGGAACTGACCCAACCCTCAGGGATACCAGGTATCACACTGATGAACATCTGCCTTCCCACACACACACATATGTGAGTCCTTCAGTAATGAAGTACAGAAAAAGGAACTAGTTTTGCAGGTCAGCACTATTCAGACCTCTGGAAAAGCACAGGAGTTGTTCTCATACTGGAATCCATTTTTCTCTGACCCCTTTGAAGATAACTGCTGGATCAAGTTACACCAAATGTCCACCTCACTGGTATCCTCAGTCTAACTGAATGCCTAATGAACAGCATGAACATGAGATAATTATCAAACAAGGCTTTCCAGAATACTTCTGCAGCAAGGATTTTACAGTATTTTAGAAGCTCTAGCTTTACCTGAGACGTGACAAGGGAAAAAATAACTATTTCCCAGACATCTCCTGCATAATCAGGCAGGGAAGCAAACAGCTGTAGCTCCAAGGTCATGTAGACGATGCTCTTGAAGCTCAGTAGATTACATAAAAACATGGAAAGTGTGACAAGGACACAACTTTTGCATGTTTAATACAAAATCCTGGAAATAAAAAAAAAAAAATCTGTCTAAGATGGTTCTATACATTCAAAGTAACAGCTGTGCTTTGTGGCAAAAAAAATGTGCTAACCTTGATTTCCAGTTTCCATCTATTGACTTCCAAAAGACAAATTTATTTCTCCACGTTTCTCCTCGTCATATATGTTATCCAGGTTCAGTTTCTCCTTACGCCCAGACAGGAATTCTTTAAAATATTCTTTTAAAATATTTAAAATTAAAAAAAAAAAAAAAAAGTCTTGAAGATGCGACTGCCTGCAAGTAATAAAATTAATACCTTAGAGCCATGATCTAAGGTTTTTAGTCTTTCACAGCCAATGTTTTTCACCATCTCTCAGCTGCTCTCAGCACTCCCTGGAATCTGCCTACACTCCCATTTCCCACTTTCCACACAGGCTGACTGGACTATAAAAGGGAGGAAAGCATTGCTCCCTAGGGACACCTGATACCATGTAGCCTTTCACAGCACTTCTCCTCCTTCAGCATTTTTTAAGCTTGGTGGGAAGATTTTCTGCATAAAATCAAGAGATGGGTTCAGTGACTCAAGCAGTATTGACTTCAGACACACATTCAAAAAGTCAAAATTTAATACCAAGCAAATGAAGAGAGTCTTTGGGCTGTGACAGTTGATTTTACCAGCACCCAAGGCCGGCATGCAGCTAATTTTCCCTCTGAGGCATTGGGGTTGTAACTGAGCTACTTATAAATTAAACTGTATTTAAGAGCTGATTGTACATCCTTCCTAGGTGTCCAGAACCTGGCTTCGGCATGAAAAATTTTCCCTCTTTTCCCAGGAACAACCATCCTTGCATCCCTAGGCTGGATTAAATCATGCTGTGCAGTTTTATTCTAGCTCTTCCCCTGTCAGTAAAAGAGATGAATGAGCAAAAATGGTTCTCACTCACTTTCCCCCAAAGACCTCGAGCCTCCTTGCTCCTCCATGTCAGGGATGACACACTGCTGCTGTTTGCTGGATGCCAGAAACTGCATTCACTCAGGGAGTGGCAGTACCCAGCTATCCACTGCTGGATCTTGATTACAAACTATTCCCTGCTGTATGCATTGCTACCTCAGCTGCTACAGAGGCTCTGTTCTATTTAAAAGCAATGGGAGAAAGGGAAAATCTCATGGTATAAAAGACAGATTCTACAGTTAATGTCAATTGTACAGGAAAGAAAGCAGATCCTCCCACACTGCTGACCCTTTCGAAGGTGTCTCTCTGCAGTGGGAGCACAGATCAGCACTTACATGGGCTAAGTTTTGGGGTCATATGCATAGTAGGCAGACCTGGTTTAAACTTCTACATACTGGAAGAGGACCCAGAGATTCATGCATGACATTTCCCACTGCACAGCATCTTTCCCCATTCTTCAGTGTACATGAGATCTGGCATAGTTTTAGTCAAAGTGACTTTTCTAGAAGAAATTAAAGCAAAATTCTTGGGGAGCTGTGGAATTGAATAAGCCTGTGTTAAGTGTCCTGTGTGACTCTGAAGGGGATTCTGCTGAACCTTGGCTTTTCCTGCAAGCTCCCAAACACTTTCGGATGAACTGGCCATTCTTCTGGTGGATGCTTCCTTTCAACTCCACGATCCTGGCAGATTTTGCAGCTTAAAGAAGGGAGAAAAAATAAAAGACATTCAATCATCTCATATAGTGAGGCCCCAGTCTGCAAAGCATATAGCAGAATTGAACCCCTTTCTTCTCTTCACCATGCCAGGTCTCCTACCTGCTTCCATAAGCTTCAGCTCTCTGCACAGCTCCTCCTGCATCTTCTTCCTGTAGTCTCCAAACATAGCTCTCATGAGCTGACGCTTCTTCACCAGTGGAGCCTTGTCACTGCGCAGCGTTCTGATTGCCCTGAGAGCCTCCTCAGCTGCAGCAAGGGAGAAACAACACACTGGTTAAGGCTCCTGCTGGCTCTGTCCCTGCATTCCTGCTCCCAGGAGAGAGCTCTTCTTTCCTGCAGTGCTTACCCTGCTTTGGAGTGGGTTTCTGTGTCTTCAAGCCCAGTTCCAGCTGGTTCACACACCAGTCCACTTCTTTCCACAGCTGCTCATCTGACTGCTGTCAACATGAGGCACAGCAAGCAAGAGGAAATAAGTCATCCAAAAATTACAGCAGCAGTCGCTACACAAGATGAAAGGGAACTCTATAAAGTCAGGACTATTCCAAATATCATGCTCTGGTGGTCACTTTATAGACTTCATGATATTTTTCCTCTAGTTTTTTTCATCAGATAAACTAAAAGCACTGTGCAAATGCTTAGTTGCAACTCACTGTCTCTATTAGATGGATTTAATATGTGGCTGCCATTTAGAAGGGGCTGTTTTCTGGAAAGTTGTTCAGCTTTCAAAGAAACTTACAGATGGGAGAAACAAATATTTACAATAAAAAAATCTGTATCCTCAAACCTGCGTAAAATCAAAATAAAGAAACAATGGACAAAATGAGAAGCTGAGTCTTTCTTCTCAGCTCTTGTGTGCTTGCTCAACCAGAAACACATGAGGAGAAGGAAGATGAAGCCCATGGAGATGGAGGAAGCCAAGCCCCATTGAGCAAAGCCAGCTGGCTAACTCAGGAGCGGGACAGGGAAACAGGGCTGCACCCTGGGACTGACGTAATTCTCAGCTGTTATTTACATGTAAATACAAATGCCCTCACACTGTCTCCTTTTACCTACAACAGTGTCCTTCCAAAGGACTGGAAGGGCTTTACCTGACCTTAAACTCTTCCTATGTCTCCAGTGCTCAGCAGTGTTTCTTGGTAGGACTGCAGGTGAAGCAGACCTTTGGATGGAATGTTCCAGAGGCAGGTGAACACTCAGTGCAATTTCCTTGTAAAATATTAAGAAAAGGAAGGCTTGGTGCAATCTTGTATTACAGTACTGATCAGTGGGTACTGTTTGTTAATAACACCTACACCAGTGCTAGAAAGTAAAATAAAATGAAGACCTGGACCTTATCAGAACAGAAAACCTCAGGGTGTGGCTTCATGTTAAGTTTACACATAACTTGCAACTTCAGTTGATTTCTGGGCCCTGCCCTACAGAGAAACCTTCTCAGAAGCACCCTTGAGCTCTACCACAGGTCCTTGGCTACACCAGGCAGCAGTGCTGTGCCTTGGCTTTGCTCCTTGCACTACAAAAGCAATTCATCCTTCAACATGCACATCAGAATTACAGGGCCTGGCTCAGCACCCACAGGTACCAGCTTGGCATCAACTGAGGACAGTTACTTCCATTTCCTATTTTTATTTTCTTAAGAAAACATGGCACCAGCTCCCCAGGACTAGCTGTCACAAAATTAAACACGAAAACTTTCAGTAAAAATTGGAAGGATCATTAACCCCCTTTGCACTGGTCAGAAGCCTCAGCTGTGTAGCAGAGAAAGCAAACAGCTGCTGAAACATGTAAGCAGCAAGCATGGTCTCTCAGCTTCCATGTCAAGGCACTATGCTAATTGTTCATCTGCACAAAGGGAAAAAGTATCTCTTTAGCTCAAGAGTTTATAAATTATGGTATCCCATCAGTATTTAACTACCTGAGGGGTCTTCTCATCCTGATGGGAAGTATCTGTATTTTGACAGCTTTTAGCTTCTGTCTTTGCCTTCCTGCTGGTCTCAGTTTCTTCTGTTTTGTTTTTATTGATAGGTGGTTTTTGTTTCTTCTTTTTCTTCTTCTGGGCAGCTCCACCTCCTGTTGATTTCTCTGTCACTGCCTCATCTGCAGGGGCTGTCTCTGTTTGGGGGATCTTTGATGTGACATGGCTTCTATCCTCTTTGGGTGCACTCCCTGTCACTTGAGTCACCTTGGGCTTCTGCAAAGCTGCAGCCTGTGACAGAGCTGCTGATTCAGCAGGCAGTGAAGGATCTGTTGTGTGCTCTGTAGGTTGGCTCACTGGAAGTAACTGAAGATGAGCACAGTCTTCATCTGGGATGGCAAACTTGAAAGAAAACTTGGGTTCTTGTCCAGAGGCAGCAAACCCCAAGGCTCTATTCCAGTTTTCCTGCTTGGTGGCTCTGACATTGTTTTGTATCTGCTCAGCACCACTGTCGCCAGGGTCAGCTTCTGGGTCGGTCTCAGAAAGTGTAAAATTAAATTGGAAGCTGCCACCAGATGATGTGAACAACTCTGGCTTTGTCTCAGGGGTTGGGTCAGACTGTTTCACACCATCTGCAGCCTGCCCCTTGCTTGGCTGTACAACATCAGGGTTCCTGCCTAGAAAAGACAAAGAACATTGTTTCAATACTGGTCTTCTCAATGCACCAATTTCCTACTTTGGGGGTGCCACTGCAGCTTCCACTCTAAGGGACTGCCCGGAGAGGTGACTCAATTAATGCTGCAATCTAAGAAATCCCCAGAAAATAACCAAATCTCACCATCCCCCGAGGGACAGCTCAAGCTCACCTTTCTCCACACTCTTCTGACCCTCATCCATCTTGAGATGACAATCCCCAGACACACTGCTCATCACTTGTTGCTTCTCTGCAAGAGGAGTCTCAGGGGAGTGCGGGACCTTAAAAATGTGTTGGGTCTCTTCTGCTGCACTCAGAAAACACCAAGAGAGACAAGAAACAGTTTACCTTAAAAACCACACTGTGGGATGCTGATGTCTGACTCTTCTCTGATTGTGCTCTGTGTTTATACCACCTCTGACTACTCCATAACTAGCATTCAACTGAAAGGGGACTCGAAGTGCTTCTAGAAGCTCAAATACTGCGAGATGTTCTTACAGAGGGGGAAAAAAAAATCTTAACTGCTTATTACATACAGTCAGACTCTCACACTGCAGAAAGTGCACTGCTAATGGCACAGAAGCTACAGAGGGCTTAGCAATTTTTCCCTCAAGGTGAAGACAAATCCTAGACCCTAGCTCAGTGTCTCATCCCTGGAAAAAATCTGAGTAGAGAGAATACCCTGAAAAGCAGGAATCTTGCTTGACTCTCTTACAAACCAGCCTGACCACAAAAGGAATCCAAAGCTTTTGTGTTAGAACAAAGTCTCTAAAAAACAGAGTTGTTCTGTGATAGCGGTCCCCAAGACCTCCATTTGGAAACCCTAAACATAGTCTTGTATGGCTTGTCTCAAATTTTAAGCCACAGATGAGCTTGAGTAGTACTGTGAACTGGGAATATCCCAGCTCTCCTGGCTGCAGTGCCTGACCACTCTCTGCGGAAAGAACCTTTCCCAAACATCCAGCCTAATAATCAACCCCTAACACAGCTCCAGCCATTCCCTCAAGTCCTGTCCCTGCCACAGGGAGCAGAGATGGGAGCTGCCCCTTGAGAGGAGTTGCAGCCCCAATGAACTCTGTGCTCCATCTCCTCTTCCCCAGCTGAACAACCCAAGTGCCCTCAGCCTCTCCTCCTATGGCTTCCCCTCGAGACCCTTCTCCATGCCTGTGTCCCTGCTTTGGACACTCTCTGACAGCTTGAGATCCTTCTGATATTGTGGTGCCCCAGCACTGGAATTGAGACTCTCCCGGTCAGGGCAGAGCAGAGCAGAGCAGAGCAGGACAATCCCCTCCCTACCTTGGCCAGTGATGCTGGGCCCAATGCACCCTGACTGTGGCAGGACAGAAGTGGAATGCACCTTTACAGCATCTGGGTGTCAAGGTCCTAAGCACATGGACCCTTATTTCAGCTGCAACCCAGGCCAGTTACGCAAGAAGAGGCAGAGAAAGCTCCAGGGAACTGCTCCCGTCCCTCACCTGGGAGTTATTCTGACTACCTCATGCCTACAGTGCTACAGCCAAACAGCTCATTGATCCAGACCCTGAATTCCTGGCTAGAGCTTGGATCTGCTTCCTCACCAGATTTCACCAGCGACTGGGACTCCAGGCAGAGCCTGGGTACCAGCAGCAGCACTTCTCAGCTCACCTGGCCCATGCAGTGTGCCAAAGGGCCCTTTTCTGGCCAGGGCACTGCTTCTGCTGCCCTGTTCCTGTGCTCAGCTCCTGCCTCCCCTCCCGGAGCTGCCTTCCTGCTGCTGGGCACTTATCAGCACAGGACACATGTAGCAAAACGGTCTGATCACAGAATAGCTTGTGCAGAAACTTTAAAGCTCATCCACTCCTGCAGTGAGCAGGGCCACGTTCCACTATTCCAGGGTGCTCCAAGTCCTGTCCAACCTTGGACACTTCCAGGGATCCAGGGGCAGCTACAGCTTCTCTGGGCACCCTGTGCCAGGGCCTCACCACCCTCACAAGGAACAATTTCTTACTAGTATCTGATCTAAGCATAATCTCTGTTAGTGGAAAGCCATTTCCCCTTGTCTTGCCACTCCAGGTCCTTGTCCCAATTCACTCTCCTGCTCTCTTGGAGCCCTTTTAGAAGAGGCTCTGAGCTCTCCCTGGAGCCTTCTTTTCTCCAGGCTGAACAATCACAACCCTCTCAGCTTTAATTCTTCTTGGAGCCTGATGCTCAAGCACAGGGTGTGGGCACCTATCAGTCACTGCTTCATCCTCAGGTGCACTCACCCGAGCATCTCACACAGGGGTCACAGCCCTCTCCCGAGGTTAGGGACTGACCAGCAGCAGGACATGTGTCTGCAACTCTACAAATTGGACTGATGAGATCAAACTAGGACTTTGTAGAATTTTATCTTTCATGTAATTTTTCCCTGGAACAAGCTTCACAAAAATAAACTTACTGGTGTTTAAGGGCCAGACACACTGGTGCAGTATTTGCTTAAGATGGAAAACAAAGGCAGAAGTGTAGCAGAACAAAACAGGCCATTATATGGGAAAAAGAGAACATGACAAAGAAAACAGGGAGAACAAACACTAAATGAAAGAAAAGTAAAACTGCTTCCAGAAACACAGTCCTTAAAGCTCAATGCTTTATGTTATCCTGTGTTTAGAACAAATCCCAAATAACACAACAGGGAACATAAAGGACAGAAAAAACAGAAAAACACCCAGATCTGCTAAATCCCACCCAAGGCCAGACTGGGGGTGGTGGGGGTGGGCTAGGAAAGAGGAACATACCTAGTTTGGGGTGTGGAGTGAGGTGGAGATCTGCCTCTAGCTGTGAACTGCACCACTCCAGCTCCTCCTGGGAAACACCTTGGAGAGCCTTGGACATCGTGTGAGGAAGGCATAATGTTTAGAAGCACAAATCTCTCACCTCCAAAATTGACTCCAAAACTGAGTTTTCTGAGGCCTTCTCCTCTCTCGCAGGAGATCAGACCTGGCTTTACACTGGAGGTGTGCTGTTTAAAAGTCCATTTACACCATAAATCAACACAGCACAGGGACACGTCCTGTGTGAAGAGCATCAAATGAGCCCTCTACATGACAAAAAATACAGTTCTTACTAGCAGGAAACCCGACTACTCCCGGCAAGTCAGGACTTCCCACAGATTTTTTTATCTTTTTCTCCCTTTATAAAGGCTCCCAAATGGAAGATCTCTCATTTTTTTCTGAAGCTTAGGCAATGGCATAATGTCTCCATAGCAGGTAACTTCCCTTTAGCACAGCTCTGGTAACACACAGAATTTCTCTTTAGGCTAAACACAAGCCCTTGAGGCCCCACACGCTGTACTTCTACGCTGGCTGCCTCCTGGTAAGGAGGTGGAAGTTACGGTTCGCAGCCTGCCTGGGGACAAGGCACACTGAAACACTGGGAAGGAAAAGAATGTTCAGGATAAGGAGATCAACAAGGATTAGGAAAGGCACCCGCGCTGGGGAGGCCTTTAAGGAGAAGCTGCGGGAGCCGGGCCCGGCAGCAGAGCCTTACCCGCTCCATGCCGGGCTCCCTGCGCCGCCGCCGGAAGAAGCGGCCCCAGCGCGCCGCCCACCTCCGGTCACCGGCCCCGTGTGGGCTCCGGAGCGACCCAGCCTGTCCCGGGCCCGCTCCCCTGCTGCGGCTCGGGGCCTCCCCGCCGCCGCCGCCCGCAGTTCGGGGTAGGCGGCCCGGGCCGGTGCGCGCCGCCCTCAGCGCTGCCGTTCCGCCCGGGACCCGCGTTTGTGACCCCTGTGCCTCCCTCCTGCTCCCCTGAGCCCCACGGGGACCTGTCGCCCACGCGTGTGCCCACGGCCGAGCCGCCTTCCCGGGGCCAAAGCCTCGCAGGAGCGCCCGCAGCGGCCCGGGCCCCTCGCACGCCCGCCTGACACAGGCCGTGCCGGCACGCACCACCGCGGGCGGGCAAAACAGATTAATACACACCTACAGGTACTGTCCAGTCCCATTTCTATTTTAGATTTCCTTTTGATTATTTAATTTTGTAAGTAAAATGTTAGACACCTTGTTTCATAGGCATTTTTTCCCCCTTGGATTGTTTCCAACGACGGCTAGAAGATCCCCACGAGGTCAGTACTGCAGCACCACAGAGTTTGGTGTCCCTCAAACCATGGAGGTTATAATTTCTCTTGACATTGGCAGCTGATGTTCGAAATTCTCCAAGGCTGACTGCAGGGCTCTAAAGTGCTGGAAAAGCACTTCCAAATGTTGCTGCTAAAAATTATAAAATGGTACTGGAAAAATTGGTACACTTCTGCCAGTCCCAACCAGACTTCTGTCTGCCTTACAATCTCTACCCTTGCTGAGACTTAGGTGATGTCAGAGCCCTTAAACCTCAGTGGTTTAAGCCTTATCCAAGCTTGTCTTGAGATTTTATCTCTAGGCTTATTCTGAGTGCTTGAGTAGGGTCAAAATCAGCATCAGTCCTCACATACAAGTCCAGAAAAAATCTGACAGTCAAGTACTGGAGAAGATAATGAACACAAAATAACAAGCTATTGTATCTGTCTTGAAAGGCCAGAATCCCACCGGTTTTCCTCTCCCTTAGTGCCTGAGCTGGACTGAGGACTCGTGAGCCTGTTGTCACCAGTCTGGATGCATCCCCTAAAGCAAAAGCACCGCATCCATGGCCTGAGGAATGCACAAACCCATCAGGTGATGCAAGGACTCTTCTTGGTATGGCTGGCATAGAGCCTGCAGAACCCATCCAGACAGAGCAAGGAGTGAAAGGAACATTGTTTTATGTGTCAGGACACTGTTCATATCTCCAGCTCTGTGGACTCAATGCCCATGCAGGGAAAAGGCACAAAGAACCAGCAATGCCTTGGTATTCCTGGGTTTGATCTCTGCCCTGAGGATACAGCCCCACAAGGACACCGGGTCAGCGAGCTGTGACAGCCTTGCTCTGAGGACACGTGACAGAAGGGCTGTCGGGAGATCAGAGTGTGATCCTCAGCTTCTGCTGACACAACAGAAACCTTGTCACGGGAAGAGCTGCGAGCTGAGCTGGTGGAAGCTGATGTCTAACAAGTCATGGCTGCCTGGGAGTGAAGCAAACTGCAGGCAGAGGAATTAGAATGGCTTGAGGCTGCCTCAGGTGCAGAGCAGGTTAGTGTGTGCTGTATAAACTGTGCAAAGGCTGGGACAGTTCCTCACAGCTGTCAGATGGTGACATGAGCACTTGTCTGGGGGCAGGACAGCTGTGTAGTCTGTAGATCACTCCAGGATGGGCATTCCTTGCCAGCACAGAACTGCCCTCTTTCATCATGCACCAACTGAGCACCAACCAATTCCTGGCAGGTATGGCTATAACTGGAAGCTAGAAAATACAGCTCTTTGGTATGAGGCTCCTTTCAGGGGGTTGCAGGAAGGAATTGGGAAAAGAAAACCAAAAGTGAGAAGTGGAGTGATTGCCAGAGCTGCTAACCACAGTGCCAGGGAGCCTTGGAGGCCACAGGGACAGCCCAGCGTCACATGCCCGACACATCCTGTCGCCAGACTTCCTCGCCAGCGATGTACGTGGCTTGCACATACAGGCTGTCATTCAACATTAGGAAATCTGTGTTGGACAAAAGAGAAAGAAAGCAGCTGTCAGAATGGAGCTGCTGGAGCTGGCTGGCAAGAGCTGAGCTCAATGGGGAAGGGCTTCTCCCCACCCTAGGACAGCACTGCAGTGCAATCCTGGCTCTGTTTTCTGCTCAGCTGAGATGTGGGGACACTCCAAAGCGTTTCCCAAACATCACCCGAAGCCAAGGGACAAACCACTGAAGCAAAAGCCTAGAGCATATCCCAGGTGGAGCAGGTCTCCCGGCAGCTCCCACTGAAACAGGGGATGAGCGTCTGCTTACAGCAGCCCCTGCTTTGCTCCAGCACTTGAGAGCCATGACACCATTGTCTCCACACCAGTATGTGCTGTGTCCACACCAGTACCTGCATCGGAGTCATAATTCAGTGTCCCTTTTTTGTGTTCAATCCCCAGGAGCTGAGCGGGATGCAGAGATGCCGCCTCCAATGCAGTCTCTACCGAGCAGCCTTGGACAGAGAATTGGGGAGACGTTAGGGCAGCCAGAGCCCCATTTCCAGAGAAGCCCAAATCCCCCTGGACAAGGCAACTGCCAGCCAGGAAGCTGACAGACCCAAGCTGGAACACACAGCACAGCCAGCTGGAGCTAGGAAGGAAAATATCCCTCAAGGAGAGAGCAGACATAGGAAAACTGAATGCCTAGGGTATGGAGAAGGGAAAGCCATTCACTTTTGTGAGGAAGATGCAGGAGAGTTTACCTCTCATTGGTTCTATGGGTTAAAATGAAACTTCCCCTCAAAAAGGGGGTCTGATCCCAGCCCTTGCCATGTCTCAGGTAAGAGGGAATGTTCCTGGTGGAATGGACACATCTGGCATCTCCTCCTGTGTCAACATAGGGAGCAAGAGCTTGTGGACAAGGCTCTCTTACCTGTGGCTTCTTGGAAGTGTCTCACACAGGTGTCCATGGTCGCCACGCTGCCACTCAGGGTCTTTGTGCCTGGGAGAGACACAGAATGGCACTGAGCAGCACCCATAGCTCACAGCAAGAAGCAGGGCACTGGGGAAGCATAGTGGGAGCAGAAGTGCAGAAGTCCTGGGTGGCAGGAGGAACAAGCTGAAGGGCCTGCAGGCACCTTCCTGCTGGAGCACAGGAAGAGGTACATGGGTGTTACCTCCAGCTCCACTATCAGACCAGCTGGGCTGGGCAAAACCAGCTCACAATGCAGGTATCTGCTGCCAGAGTAAGGGAATGGAGAAAAGGAATGCTCTTTCTCTGAAACACCTTTTCATTCTTATCTACTTGGGAATTTAGCAAGCAAGAAGTGGTAGTGTTATAATAAAGAAAAGAGATAATAAATAACTCTTAAGATTTCTCTGTCCTTACTGATGCCCTGAACCTGTGGCACCCTTGACACAGAAAATGAGGCTTTCAAAGGTGTTGCAAACAGCTACAGCTGGACAGATTCCTCCATGAGGGTAGCACACTTCTCCTCTTTACCAGGAGTTTCATTATCCCCAAGGCAAAGTCACTGCAGATCCACCAGGCATCAAAACCCAAGAGGGTGGCACAAGTGCTGCCACACGCTGACAGGGACAGCAAGGTGTGCTCAACTCCTCAGGAATGGTGCCAGTGGCAGCACTGTCCCCAGCTCTTCAGCAAGAGGGACAGCACTTACCTGCAATGTAGGTGTTCAGCCCATCGATCTCCACCACCTGCTGACCCAGCGTGTGCCGACCTGGTGCCAGCCCCATGCCAGCGATTGCATCTGTCACCAGCACCAGCCCTGTGGGACACAAAGAAAGGGGCCCTGGCAACACTGCAGCTGATTTTGCTGCAGCTTCAAGCACTCTGCCCTCCCAGAGAGGGACCACATGTCTCCAGCCACATCCCACCAAAGCAAGAG
>VZTB01013017.1:191560-213122 GCA_013397245.1 Thryothorus ludovicianus | reverse complement strand
TACCTTTTGTAATAAAACTTAAGTTCTAGGATTCAGCTTATAGAGATCTCTTGTCTCCGTCCGCCGTCCTATTTTCACCCAGACATCAACAACATCTTACATTATTCTACACAAGAGGACTGAGGGATCAGCACATGTAGCTTCCAGACAGCAAGGGCAGCAAGAGTGTCTTCTGGGAGATGGTGCAGTGCTCAGAGTGGCTGGTGACATTGTGGGGACTGCCATGGCTCACCTTTGGGGTGGGCTCGGTGGGCGATGCGTAGGGCAGCAGGGTTGGTGTGGATGCCATCAGAAATCATGCCATAGAAGACTCTCCGCCCAGCAGGAATCTTGTCACTTGTCAGCAGCCCCACAATGCCAGGGTCACGGTGGTGGAACTGCTCGAGGGGAGAGAGGCAACAAGCTGTGGAGGATCACCAGGACACACTGGCTGAGACTTCCCTTAAGGGGATGCAACTGCTGTCTCTATCACACAGAGCTTGGCAGCTTTACGAGGCAAACCTTTATGAGGCCTTGCCTTGAATCACAAAATCACAGGATGGTTTGAGTTGGAAGGGACCATAAAGCTTATCCTGTTCCAACCCCTGCCATAGGCAGCAACACCTTCTACTATCCCAGGGTGCTCCAACCCCGTCCAACCTGACTTTGAATGCTTCCAGAGACAGGACAGCCACAGCTCCTCTGGGCAACCTGTGCCAGTGTCTCAGTACCCTCACAGCCACGAATTTCTTCTCAATATTCCATCTAACCCTGCCCTCTGGCAGTGGGAAGACCTTCTTCCTTGTTCTGCCACCTCAGGCCCTTGTCCAAAGTCCCTCTCCAGCTCTCCTGGAGCCCCTTTAAGCCCTGGAAGGGGCTCTGAGGTCTCCGTGGAGCCTTCTCCAGGTAAATACCCCCAGCTCTCCCAGCCTGGCTCCAGAGCAGAGGGGGTCCAGTCCCTGGAGCATCTCTGTGGCCTCCTCTGGACTCTCTCCAGCAGCTCTGCATCCTGCTCCTGTTGGCCCCAGGGCTGGAGTCAGCTCTGCAGGTGGGGTCTCACCTGAGTGGGGCAGAATCCCCTCCACCTACTGCCCACACATAGGGCACACACAGTCTGGGTGCACACAGTGAGGGTGTGTCCAGCTCTCACTCGCCAACACTTCCCAGTCCTTGTTGGTGATGAACTTCAAGAGTCTGCTAGAGCCTTGAATCTCTTTTAGATACAGCAGCAGGAATGTGAAGGCCGAGGTTCAGTGCCAAAACCTCATTGCAAAGCACGGTACAAAGCCAGCTGGGGAGATCACAGACCCATAGGGGCAGAAAGCCCAAAAGCAGCCCTGGAGTGGAACAGGTGCCCCTGGGGACTCACCGGCAGCATGGCATTGAAGAGGTGAGTGATGAAGGTTGCTCCGTGCTGCACAGCCTCCTCGGCCTGCGACAGATTAGCCACCGAGTGACCTGGGAACACAGACCAATGCCTGATTCCTCTGCCCATCTCCACTGATTTCCCTACTCCAGCACTGGACAATGCTCTAATGCCCACCCTGGCCTGAGGTCTGAGGTGCAGCCCTGACACAAACGTGTCTGGCCATGACCTGGTGGGACTCTGAGGGTGGGTGTTTCATCTGGACTCCTTCAGTGTTCACATCACAGCTGTCACAAATGCTGCCATGCTCACAGCATGTTTTCTTCAGGCTGGGGTTGAGGTCCAATGACACGCCTTTCTGCTGGCCTCAGATACTTAAATGTTTTGTAGAGAGGTACCAGAAGATACCCTCACAATAGTGGGGACTTTTCCAGGAAAGCAGATGGGAATTAAATTACCCAGAAAGAAGCTTCTGTTTCCCCAATAGGAAAGCAGCTCTGTGGGCTAACCTTGCTTTTCTGGATTTCTTTATGTGGCTGTGAGATAAGAGATGGTCTCCTGTATGAATGCCCTTCTCACTTGAGGTTTAATTTCACCCTGAATAATTTCCCCTCTTTAAAAATAAAAATACTTCTTCAATGATCAAAGAAGAGTTTGTGAAGCAAAGGAAAAGAAAAACACATTCAATTTTACGTCAGAGGCCAGCCAAATGTTGGAGGGAGAGGTTCCTACAGCTCTTCTGGTTGAAAAACAGCGTTATCAAACCAACAGTAACCTTTGGAAAATTATTTCACCTGTAACATAAGGCCTAAAGCAATGGAACTTCAGAGTTTGAACCCTTCCACATCATCTAACCTCCACCTAAGACTGCGGTTCTTCCCTGTGTCAGAACAGCACCTTGTGTTTACTGCAGGGGCTCCTCAGTCAATACAAACTCTAGCCCTTACCATGACAGACAGTATCAAGCGAGGTCCCCATTTGTGACAGGTCTGTCATCTCTATACAGTCCAGGCAAAAGAAAATCCCACCCCATCCAGTGGCACTGAGACACCATTAGAGATGCCACAGCCCAGGGGAGGGGTGGCCAGAGCACCCTTGGGTGCCCCAGCACTTACCCAGGGAGACACAGATGCCCCGCTTAGTGAGCTCCTGGATCACCTCACTGCTCCTCCTCATTTCAGGGGCCAGGGTCACTATCTGGACACAGTCCAGGGAGCCATAGGTGGCAAGCAGGTCCTGAAAGGCACCTGCCTCAAAGGTGCGGAGGCAGTGCTCCGGGTGGGCACCCTTCTTCTCCTTGCTGATGAATGGCCCTTCCAGGTGCGCTCCTGTCCAAACAGGAACAAAAACCATGACCTTTCCTCCCTCTTCCAAGGACGAAGAAACCTGCTATGTCTACTCTGCTCCTGTCACACTCTTGCCATTTTTCTGCAGCAAAACAGAGGGCTCAGGCAACTGTGAGCTCGGCACAGTGAGGATGCAGTGCTGGCCACCAGCTAAGTCAAGCCAGCCCACTGCTATTGCTCCAGGGGCCCAAAGGGGGCCCAGTGTTTCTACGATGACAGAGACCACAGCAAAGGTCAGGAACAGCTTGAGGGACAAGGTGGGTCTGTGCCCACCTGTGCATCCCTCCCACCGAGAGCTCCAGCCCCTATTTGTGCTCTGCAACTTCTTTCACCTCAACCATGAACAAGATAGTTGCTCACCTAGAGTAGCACCACAGAAGGATAAATCCACTTACCCAGTATTCCTGCTCCATGGGCACCACCGTTTCTTACATTGATCTGAGGGAGAACCTAGAGAAAGGGGTTTGTGAGACATAGCAACCCAGACACAGCCCCCAGCCAGCCAAATCAGACCCAAACGTCAGGTCCGCAGGGAGATTTATAGGTGGACCACTTGAGACCATCACAGCCCACAGCAGAAAAGCCATCTCCAAGCCTTGGTGTGCAGAGCTCATAGCAACCCAGACACAGTCTCAGCATACTAAAGGCTGACGGCAAGAAACCCAGGGTAGAGTCCTGCTCCTCATACCCACTCCTCATGCTTTTCTGCCCTGGCAGCTACGCTCGCCTTGGCCCACCCACCTCCTGCTAGTCTTCCACAGTCAGCCTGTGGATGGCAGGGGGGAAGGCCCCTTACCTGGTGGTACACAGATGGAGGAGAAGTCACCAGGGTGGGGCAGAAAGAGGTCACTCCATGGGAGAGGATTTTCTGACTGACCAGGTCAATACCTGCTTTGAAGTCATCTGTAGCCAGAGAGAAGTCCACCCCAAAGCCTCCTGCACCACAAACAAAACAGGGTGAAACTGCAGCTTCCCCAGTGGGTGTGTTCCACCCAGAAACACCAAAGGAAGACTTTGTGTGACTGGAGGGAGATGTTCCATTTGTAGGGCGCTGACACAGAGGGCTCCACCAGCACTTCTGTCCTATATTCTAAGGTTCCACAAGTACAAATCTCACCCTTGAAGTGCTCTTCCCCACAGCATCCAGGGTTTTGCAAGCACCACCTTTTTATTTTGATGCAGGGCAAAATGTGATGATTCCCAGCTGAAAAGGGATCTGACTTCCAACTTTAGCTACCATAGAACAAGCCCCTCTTTCCTTCTGAAGAGAGTTATTGCAGTTAATTGTTATTGTTCCCATGGGAAGTCTTGCCCTCTCCTCCCATGTCCTGGAAAGGGTAAGGTAAGCATCCTGCCAGTGTAGGATCAAATAGAGATAAAAATTAGTTCAGAGGAAACCCTCACCTGGCCAAAGGGAATCATTTACACGACAGCAGCAACCATAGGCAAAATTGCTCTTTGTCATTGGATGGGTGACTCACACCTCCCTTGAGCAGCTGAAAAGTGGTAATGGGCAGGACATCCACAGTGGGGCTGGGGGTCAGGGATGGACAAACCCGGGCCACCCCCAGTCCATGAGTGCGTGTAGCTTCATGTACCATTGATCTGGACATCGATGAAACCTGGGGCGATGATGCTGTCCTTGCAGTCCAGCTGGACATCAGCAGAGCCCTTCTCGTCAAAGAAGAGTTTCTCTGGGTTGAGGATCTTCCCCTCTCGCACCCACAGGTCCTCCCTGGAGGGACAGTCACACATACCAAGCTCTGGTGCCATCTGCAGCACGTGGAGCAGGTGGCTGTGCCCCAGTGACAGTGATCCTGGGCAGAGTGGATCCCGCCAGCACCCCCTGCCATGGGCTCTGCGTTGTCTGCCACAGCACAGCTGCTCTTCTACCTGGGACACAGCAAAGAGCCCTCTCTGCCTGGCTCTGCCTCTACAAAACTCACGGGAATTACGGGATTTTCATGAGCTGCCCCTCAAAGGTGCCAGGTGCCAGGGTGGTGGCAGAAGCGACAAAATGACAGGGACCGTACACCACACCCACCCCTTCTCCCTCCAAAATCTGCCAGAGGGGACATGGGACAGCGGGAGCGGGGTGAGGGCCAGCAGTCTGTGCGCAGGAGCAACTGGCGGCCATCCCTCAGCACTGCAGGGGTCGAGTCAGGTCGGCAGCCCGTCCAGGAGTCCCCGCTCCCCTGGGACTCTCGCACCCCCGGGATCCTGCATCACTGGGACCCCGCACCCCTGGGACCCATGAACACCACGATATCCCTGGACAGCCCCGGCAACGCCGGACAGCACGGTACCCGCAAGAGCCCGGGACCCCCAGCCCCTGGGTACCGCCGGTACCCGCTCTGGAGCTCACCTCTGGAGCTGGTGGTCCCTCAGGATGCGGCAGTTGCTGAACTGGACGATGGGCGCGTCCGAGACCGATTTGTTCGACGGCATCGCGGGGCAGCGGGAGCCGGCGGGAGCCGCGAACGCCCCGGTGGCCGGCGTAGGGGGCGGGGAGCAGGCGTGGCGAAACAAGGGCAGGCCGCGGCTCCGGTGCGAGAGGCTGCCGCGGGACTGGGCAGCCGGCGAGGGGCGGAGGCACCGGAGCACCGCCCCGGGGGCAGGTGGAGGGTGAGCTCTCTGTCCCGCCCGGCGCTCTGAGCCGCCGCTGTGAGGAACCAGCCCAGCGGGGCCGTGGGCCCGGGTGAGTGCCGGGTCCAGGGCGCTGTCCCCGCTCCGGGGCGCTGTCCCCAGTGAGCGCCGGGCCCGGGGCGCTGTCCTCTCTCCGCGGTCCGGGTGCGTGGTCTGGGCGTGGCCCCGCCCCGCAGGGCGGGAACAGCGTCTGCTCCTGATCACGTGAGCGAGCTCAGCACGTGCCGGGATTCCCCAGCCGCCCTGCGGCACGTGACCGGCCCTGAGGAGCCGCCATCACGGGAAGGGCGCCGCCATCTTGAGAAGGTCGGCGGCGGAAACTCCTGACGAGACCCCGTCGTGAGACCGCATCCTGAACACTATTGTGAGAGCCTGTCTTGAACCCCCATCTCGAGACCCCACCGTGAGAGCCCATCATGAACCCCATCGTGAGATGCCCATGTTGAGACCCCACTGTGAGACCTCATGCTGAGAGCCCACCCTGAATCCCCATGCTGAACTCCCCATCCTGACACCTCCATCCCAGGCCCCCCATGGTAGCTCCCTGAGCCCCCTGGGTCCAAGCACCTGGGGGAAGCTGACCAGACTCGGTCCCACACGCTGATGTGGGCTCTGGCTGCTGCTGGATTGCTCCCGGGAAAGCAAAGTGATGGGGAATATAACTGTGTATGAATAGAATATCCCTGTCTGGCCTGGAATTGGATTTTAATTAGGTTTTTAGCCATGCTTATCATTCCATGATGTCAGTGCTTGTCCACACTCCAAGTTGCTCCTATTGTCAGCAGGATGCTGGGAAACAGGCCTGAAAGGGAGACGTTGGAATGGTGCTAGCTGAGGCTGGGAAAACTGTGCAGCACTGTTTTGGGAATTTGAGGCTAAGAATGGTTTCAGGTCACAGAGATTCTCTGAGAACTGGAGCCCCTCTGCTCTGCAGCCAGGCTCAGAGAGCTGGGGGTGCTCACCTGGAGAAGAGAAGGCTCCAGGGAGAGCTCAGAGCCCCTTGCAGGCCCTAAAGGGGCTCCAGCAGAGCTGGAGAGGGACTTGGGACAAGGGATCGAGGGACAGGACACAGGGAATGGCTTCCCACTGCCAGAGGGCAGGGATATTGGGAAGGAGTTGTTCTGTGAGAAGGTGGGCAGACCCTGGCACAGGGTGCCCAGAGCAGCTGTGGCTGCCCCTGGATCCCTGGAAGTGTCCAAGGCCAGGCTGGATGGGGTTTGGATGAACCTGGGATAGTGGCAGGTGTCCCTACCTATGGGAGGGTGTGAGACTGGATGGGCTGTAAGGTTTTCCTTATTAAATTATGCTTGTCTGGGACACACAGCACTGTATTGCTGGGAATGATTTTTAGCTGTATACAGGTGGAGCTGAGAAGACCCCAAAATTAGAAGTTGAGGATTTGAATCCTAAAAACAGCTCTCAGCCCTGCTTGTCTGTCTCTGAAGAAGGAAGGACCCATCCAAGCTGCTAAATGGAATTTGGATGTCAGAAGGCATGTTTGGCACCCAAGCTGCCTGTTGCCAAAACAGGTCCCTTCCCCAGGAACACACAAGCTGACAGGGCTGTGACAGTAACTCCAGCTGGCAGGGGAAGGGATGCAGAGGTAGAGGCAAATCCTGACTGCACAGACAGAAACACTCCCATAAATATCCCACCTTGGGCCCACCCGGAGCAGTGACAGAGCTTCACCTGAGAGCCCTCCAGCCACACAGATCCAAGGCTTCCTCAGGCTGCCAGCCCAGGCCTGGATCAGAGCACTGAGACCTCCATCTGCACTGCTGGGAGGAGCGAACAGCCTGTGCCAAGTGATGGGAATCTGCTCCTTGAGGCTGCAGCTGTCATCCAGTCAGCTGACGGCATGTACTGCTAAAGCCTTACTCCTCTGGATGTTCTCCTTTTATTTCTCTGCATTAAATTAAGCCTGTCTTCCATCGCCAATACTGCACACTCCTCTAATAATAATTCCATATTCTTTCTCTCCACAGCTCCAGTAACAGCCAGAAGAAATCCCAGGCCATAGTTTTGCTTGCATTTTCTTTAGCAAATGTGCTTTTTTTTTCCTTCAGGTTGGGTTATTTTTAACCTGGGAAAATTCCCAAATTAGGTTCACTGCCTGGCAGCAAGAGCAGTTGTACCTGCGCACATGTGAGGAGCTGGGGAGCACAATGAGCAGCTGCAGGAGGGGCTGCTGAAATATAGCCTTGTTTTCTGATTTCCACAGGCATTCACAAAGACGTGTAAGAAATTGTCCCAAGGCACACAGGAGCCATGTAGGCTGCTTAGAACAAACTGCCAGTCTTGGGAATATACACGGTTTCCCAAGATTTGTCCTCAGCCTACCTCATGCAGACAGCCATTAGGAGAGGGTGGCTGGATTCACCCTCTGCCACTCAAGTCACCTTTTTCCCCTCTGCTGAAGGCAAAGGAAGAAAGCACAGGTGTAAGAGCACAGGCAGGGCAGTTCAGAGTGCTAAAAAAGGCTCCCCTTGATGAATCCCAAAGAGTCAGATCTGGCCCCGTGGTGAGGGCAGCTGGTCCCTCAGCAAAAGGAAAATGGCAAAGACAAGCCACCAGTTCTCCTGCCCAGCCTGCACTCTCAGATCAGAGAGAGCTGTCAGGGGTCTGTAGGTACCTTGTGGGTACAGTGTGAGCCCCTAAACACTGTAAGGCCAGGGCAGGATTTTTCCATGTGTGCTTTCTGTGTTGGGATACAAGAACCAGCTTGGCTGAAAACCACTGATACGAGTTGTAAAGCTGTGGCTCTCAGGAGCTCACTGAAGTGTGTCTTGCAGAAAAAATAACAGCATATATTAGCTTGAACGGGAACAAAAATGGAAAAGCATTTTGGGATGCAATCCTTTGACTTTGAAACAGAAAATTCTCACTCCAGGGCAAGTGGCATTGCAAAGACTTGCTCTGAGTTTAATCACGAGGAAAAGATGGTTAATAGTTGTAAAACTAAGGCCAGAGGCTGCAAGTCCTGTGCATCAGAGACAAGTAATTCTCACCTGAGCACAGTGATGGTTTGGACAGTACAGCTTACTGGAAACAGCAGAATGCCCTAAAATCAGTGTCCCTGTGAGCAGCCTGGGAAGGACTACAATCCCTCCTGCTGAGAGCTGTAGTCATTAGCTCTGCTTTTACTCTAATTGAAAACAGCGACTTGGGTTCTGGGATCAGTTTCTCATAACAAGGTTTTTATTTCCCCAAAGCTTATTTACTTTTCCAGGTGACTATGCTTCTCTGTAAGCCAGTTCTCCCCAGGAAAGCCAATTTCTGAGCAATTAGATAAAATCCTAATACTTAAAAAATGCTTTTCCAACAGCAGCAAAAAAAAAAAAAATGCTGCCTCTGGAAAAGAATGAACAGTGTGAAAGGGTTAAGAAAGAACGTCAGCAGGCTCTGTG
The DNA here is from genome assembly GCA_013397245.1 of Thryothorus ludovicianus. Classification (NCBI taxonomy): domain Eukaryota; kingdom Metazoa; phylum Chordata; class Aves; order Passeriformes; family Certhiidae; genus Thryothorus; species Thryothorus ludovicianus. The sequence continues at coordinate 204,378 of VZTB01013017.1, read as the reverse complement.
GAGGCATTGTCTGTGCTGGCAGCTCTGGCAGCAGGTCCTGAACCTCCTGAGCCTGCACAGACTGCGGATGGCCCCGTCCCTGTGCTGCAGCACAGCAGCAGCAGCAGCCCCGCTCCGCTCCTCTCCGCAGGGCTGACTCACTGCAGCGCTCCCAGCCACACACAAAGCACAAAGCACCAGGGCTGTGCCGGCACAACCTCCCCTTTCCCTCTCCAAACCCACCACCGAGTCAATCCCTGCCAGCTGGGACTGCCTGCAGAGCTGCCCTGCTCCTGGCAGTAAGGGAATTTCAGAAACACCAAAGGTCCCTCCTATTCTTAACAAACCTAATCACTTGAGAAATGTGCTGATGCAATAGTACCAGTGAAGGACTTGAAATGCGAGTTTTCAGCAAGGAGTCATCACAGAGGATTCAGAGCATTACTGTCAAGGCTGAGGCAGCATGTGCAGATGGTTAATTTGACACTGGGTGTATTTGCAGGTACTTGGCAAGAAGTGATCCTCCCCCAATCCATGCTCACCCCAGCTCTGTTCTTCTTGCATGGGTTTATATATTAATAACAAAGGCTTCATATTTTAAGGCATGAAGCAAAATGCCATTGAAGGGATTTTCCCTGCATTGGTTCTGCAAGTACCTATTAAATGTCTCTGCAGACATTATCAACCTGCAAGGGACCTTAGGGATGACTGGAACAGGGGGTCTTTCAATTACTTACTGCCCTTGGAGATGAGAGCATTTAGCTGCTCTCTTTAACACAGTTTTGCTCATGTTCTTGTCAGCTGGCAAAGGACTGGCAGTAGGGTCCCCATATTTGCAGCCCCATCCAGGACCCTCTCCCATCTTCCTACACAATTTGACTTGCCAAATTCCATTCCTCTCACCAGAACTGCAAGCTGGATGCAGTTTTCTCTCCAGGGCCTGGGTTTGGGGTTCTCCCCCCCCCAGCTGCACCAGGAAGGCTCCCTGTGCAGTCAGTGTGAGACACAACCTACAGCTTCCATAAAGCTTTATGACCCCTGGGGAAAGCCTAATTCAGAAGTTTAGTCCACTACTTTTGCTGATGAAAAGAATGACCAAAACCATTCAGATCAGGAATTTCTCCTTCCCCTCTCCACTGCTTCAGCAGTGGATTTTCCTCCAGTCAGCTTATGCCTCTTTACAGCCCCACCACCATCTCTGCTCACACTGCAGCAAGGCAAAGCCCTTCCCAAGCAAAACCAGCCCAGCCCCAGCCTGCTGAGAGAAGACTGCAGAGAGATCAATGTTTTAGCACACAGCAAAAAAACAAGCCCATTCCTTTTATTAAGAAGTATTGTTGACACTGACAGGATGACTGGCTCATAGCCAGTCTCCTGAATGGCCAGAAGGTGCACATGGTGGCACGAGGCCTGGGCAATGCCCTTGCCAGGTTAGAAACTTCAAACAGCTTCAGTGAATCCCTTATGTTCTGGGCACAGCTCTTCATGGTACTTGCACCACTCACTGGACAAGGACCTTGGTGAAACACACACAGGCATTTTCACTCCCAACCAGGTGACACATCCCTCCACATGCATCAGCTTGGTTTGATGCCAAAGGCACTGCTAGCATCAGGTGTCTTGAATAGCAACATTTTGGCTTGAACATTTGGCTCTGCTCTCCAATCTACAGACTACCCAGTGCTAGCTGGGACCAAGCTTTAACACTGAAAAGTCCAACACATATTTCCCATATAAGCTTGGCAATACTCAAATCCTCAGGCCGGAGGAGGCTGCTCCAGCATTCAGTAGCTGCAGCAGCAGAATCTCCCAGCTCAAATGGCCCTGTGATTTTAAAGATAAAAATATAAGTTCTTGACTGAAGCCATTTTGGTGATGAGGCTATTGTTGAGGTACTTCAGAGGCAATTACTGTTCACAGTAAAGCTTCCAAGCAGCTCAGCTTCTACAGGGCCAGCACAAGGACAGGCTGCTTGTTTCCTGACAAGGCAACTCCTCTCCTGGTCTTCAAGCTGCAGTCTGCACTCTTTCTCCCTGGCCCTCAGTGCAGGCTGAAGCTCCCTGACCCCTGGTTACAGGGCACCATGCTGAGCCAGATGTGATCAGGGTGAACACAGCCCTGCATCTCTGCTCACCAGGAATCTGGCCCATGGCAGCACCTGGGAACCACACTGCTGGGCCCAGGAGAAAGGGAAAGTTGGGGCATTGCTGGCAGCAGCACCCTGGCATGCTGCCCAGCCACTTCAGGAACCTGCCTCCCTCGAGGGGCCTCACCCTCTTCCCAAAGGAGCAGGAGCAGCAACAGCTGGAAATCAGAGCCAGGGACTCATTACAGCAATGTAGTGAGGAAGTTTTATTTGGAAACATGGTAGAAGTTTGTAACCCAACACTGGGTGCACGACTGATGCCGGAGCATACGCAGTTACTATTGAAACACAGGAGTGTTTCGGACAATTGCTGTAATAAAACACAAAATTCTCATACTCCAATACCAGGACACTACAGCAATCTTTAGAATCAAAATTACATCCAAGGAATTCTCTGCACTTACAACTGACCCCACAGTGTAATCTACCTATATATAAGATTAATATATATAGCATGGGAAATTGAAAACCTTTGCTCCATAGATGTATGAACATGTCAAGTCTTTTATAAATAAACATCCAGTGAAGAGAAAAAATTACATTTCTAGTTCATATTTATACATAAAATACTAACAGCAATGGGTGGAAAATTGCACACGGGCCACCCCAAGCCATGCAGCAGGCTTGGAGCAGCCCATCCAAGTTAATATTGAAGTACACACAGGACAGACGAGTCACTAACATATATTGCGCATTTACAAGAGATCAACTACCAAATTGGGACAACTGTACACATTGGAGAAACCATTTTCATTCTGGAGCTTCTTTTTTGTTTTTGTTAAACGTAGATTTGTTACATCTCTTTACATCATACCGCAACATTTACTTCGTGGAGAGGATAAGGGCAACAATGAGGCCATAGAGACCCAAGACTTCAGCGAAGATCAAAATGAGGATCATCCCCACAAATAACCTGGGCTGCTGTGCTGTGCCTCGGACACCTGCATCGCCCACAATGCCGATGGCAAAGCCAGCAGCCAGACCGCTGAGACCCACGCTCAAGCCAGCACCCAGCTGAAGGAAGCTCCTGTGGGACAGAGATGGGAGAGTTTCAGTGGCAAGGAACAGGACACCCAGCCTTAACTCCCTAACTCTTTCAACAAGCACAATGTGTCTCAAAGCAGATGCTTACTGACACTCCCAACTGACACTTGAACAGGTAACAGTGAGGGATCTTCACCCGGTGTTCATGTGTGGCTCGTAAACCAAACTGAGTTACTGGGTTCATCTGGCCACCAGCAGGCTCAGCGTGCTGTCAGAGCAGCACTTACTAGCACTCACAGCAATGCCTGTCCCATGGTGCTGTGTAGCCTGTTAGTACATGCTCATCTCCAACCTTTAGCAACCTTATATACAGCCACAGCACATCCAGGTGTCTTGCATGGCAAGAGCTGGGCAGAAATGGTCTGGGTTTCCAAGGAGAGCAGTCCTGATGAGCAGGCCCTATCAGTGTCTGCCCACATGGTAATTGCAAAAGACCATTTGTATCTGCTGGTTTAGACCACGTTCTGTCTCACAGGTACAGCCTGTACAGCAACACAGATACCTGTCACACTTCAGCAGCACTGTTTAATTCCAAGAGGGAATTACTCTACTGCACCAGTTCCAGCTGTTCTCAGAAGACAAGAGCAGATTAAGTTTCAGACTGTAGATGCTATAGAGGCTTGATGGCTTGATGTATAGCTCAAGGATTGATTTACCAGCACATAAAGCAAAAGGAATATTAATTATTCACATGCATCTCCCAGGCAACAGCAGAACTCTTTAGACAGTATTGGAAACACCTGTGCATCCAGGCCTAGAATCTGGCATCATGACACAAGCTTTGCCTCCTTATCCCAGTGCTGGCTGCACACGGCTTCTTTCAAGCAACAGCCCCAGGACATGAGCAGTGGGATGCCCAATTGATCTGTGACAGCCAGTACAGCCAACTGAGCAGGCAGCTCCACTGGGACTGAGGCATCCGGCAGCTGGAAGCCAGCCCATGCTCCTAAGCCCAGCCCAGCAGCACTGAGCACTGCCAGCCCTTCCAGGGGCCTTGAGCCAAAACCACCCCCACACAGAGCATCAAACAGTGACAGGACAGTCTGAAACAGAACTGCCAGATGCAGCAACTTACTTGAATAGCGTGATCTCAGGTGACAGGGCATTGGCAATGAGCACTGCCACTACGAGGCCATAGATCGCTATAATACCCGCCATGACCACAGGGATGATGGACTTCATGATCAGCTCAGGCCTCATGACAGACATGGCTGCAATACCTGTACCACTCTTTGCTGTTCCATATGCAGCTCCCAAGGCTAGAAGAGAAAAAAAAAAGTATTAGACACATCCTCAAATACCATTTCTTGCACAAGGCTACAGTTAGAACAGCTACATCAGCACAGGGAAGTATTGTGCAAAACTAACACACTCACACAACATCCCCTAAGAGATGAGGAAGTGACCTATCCAGAGTCCTGTTCCAAAGAGGAGTAAGAAATTCTGTTCAAACACTTCTGCTAGCAGAACATCTTCCCAGGCCAGCTTCATAGCAAGGCACACCCACAACAGCCATCCATGCCCCTGCTTAGGGGCCAAAACCCAAAATCCCAAAGGAAACGCCAGTGTTTGTGCCTTGCCAGAGCCCACACTGCAAGGCTCAACAAAGCACACCTGTCTACTCCAGAAGAACACAGCTGAGAGCTAGGCCACCTGAACGGAGTTGAGATGCACAGATTTCCTTCATGAGGCCTGTCCTCCAACAAAACCCATTTGCCTATGCTTTGGCCCTGGAGTTAAAATGCATTGCAGCTTCATCAGACACACTGAGATAGAAACCAACTCCAATATTACTGCTCCACATCCTTCCCTGGGGAAAGGTTCTGGCACAGAGAGGGTGACTTCACCTATGAAGGATTCCAGCCCAAACACTTGTCAATCCAACCACAAAGAAGAGTTTGGCTTATAGATTATAGAGGACCACTAGCACCTAATATCTAAGGTTTAGTCATCATCTCTGTAAACAGAAATCTGCTCAGGATGATGGGCTTATCACCTGTACCTGAGGCCTGCTGGAAGAGGACAAAGCACTACCCCGAAGTAACTTCTGCCTTAAAAACTTCGTATTAGTCTCGCAGAAACTTCCTCAAATACCTCATTTTTTGATTCTGCAGTACTTGAAAAGACACCTTTCCTTCCAGTCTTACTGGGGACTACTCTAGGAACTCCAGAGCTTCCTACTGCATTCACCATCACCCAGAGATGACATCAATATCAACTGCCAGCCAGGACTAAGTCCCTGAAGCAGCAGAGATAGGCACATGGAAGGGCAGACAATCTCCTTTTATGACACTATCAAGACTGTCTTCAGAGGTCAGTCCTGTTGAGCAAGAAAATGTTCTTGTATCTGTTCTAAAAGGCTGCTGGAGTGTATTTAAACCATGGGCATTTCAAGTCTTCATACTGTTCTGAGACTTTATAGCTGAGTTTGCTCCACCCACAGAAAACCAAAGTTTCTCCAAGAGGAGATCTACTTGTTCCACAAAGATCTGTAGCCTTACACCAGCATCCAAGTGTGAGACTGCATCTTGTCCCAAACAGCTGCTGGGAGGTATTCAGAGGAGTTTGGATACAAGCTTTCCTGCTTCTCACTCAGTGCTCCCATAAAGCCCATCTTTGGTGCAGTTATCCTCCTGGCTTGGCACTAAAACTCCAGACCATTCATATGAGCAGCACTGCTGCACTAACACAAGGCTCATTCTCAGAAGCACGTTCAGTTTTAATTACCAAAACCTGACAGCAAAGTCTCATTAACTACCAGTTTGTTCTGTGCTAGCCAAGCTCTTGAACCTTGACTGGCACCAAGTGATCTAAAGGGCTATTTTGGGCAATTCAGAACTAGAACCCAACTTAGGAAGCCTGAGCCAGGAGCAGGTTCTATCTGCAAATATAAGATGAACCTGGAAATTAGCACATTGAGTTAATCAGCCATTTCAATAATGGTTCTGTTTAGGGTCTAGTCCTTAGGAAGTCTAGAAAGAAATCAATGAGTTGAACTGGGGGCCATTTTTGTTGGATGAAGTATCTTCTATGGGCTGGAACTAAGCCCAAATCCTGGTTCCACTATCTACCCTGCATACAGAATTTAGCAGAAACCACTTCTGTCTGCAATCTTTTACAAATCTCTTAAAAAAATGGAGGCTCATGAGGAAGTTCACTATTTAAAGTTGTATCAGTCTTCACTTCCTCCAAGCATGAAGCCACTCAAGGGTGTTGCAACTAATGCAGTGATGGATTAGAGAAGACAGTTTTTTAAGCCCACTTACACAAAGTCAGCTTGCTCAAGCTTTTGTGGAAGGCAGCACAGCATGAGTTTGTCAGTTCCCAGAAAAAAGCCTAGAAGAGGCCAGATCTCATGCCTTGAACTTGTTTTAGATACATTTTGAAAGAAAGCACGTTTACCAGTCTTCACATACCAGTCTTAGATGTTGATGAAGCTCCACTGAACTCCCACTGGTGGTCACACAGAGCTTCAGAGCTTGGCACATCTGCTCCCAAGGAAGCCTTAACCAGCACCCCCACCAAGAGACATCTCCAGCACCTTACAAGGCAGCTGTCCAGTGCTTCACTGGCCTGGCAAGTTGTCCTTGAATCTTTGACATTATCCCACTATTACAGGCAAGGTGGCAAAGACAAAACCCGCTTCCCACCATGACCCAATCTCCAGTGGCAGAGCCACTCAGTTCTGGGCTATGGACACCCTGGACAATGCTCCTGCACACTTTCACGTCTACCTTGCAGCAGCTCTGAACAACTGAAGCACATATACTTCACATGCTACATTTAAATATTCCTGATTGATTGGAAGGACATGTTTTCAAAAAATCTGGGTGAACAGGGTTTGAGGAGGTCTCTGTGGCATGCACTGGAAATGGGGCAAGAGCTGTACCTCTGCTTCACACCAAGACTCGGAGGTTTTGTGTCAGCTCATCCAGCTCCCTTACCTCTAACATCCAGACCAAGCAAGTTCCAATCTAAACACTACCTTTAAAGAGGAAGAGCTGTCAAAACATTTACCTGGCAGGTGGAGAAGCATTCCCTTATGTAGCTCACCAGAGAAGGAATCCATGCTGGCCTCTAACCAGGAATTGTGCCATTTGGAAGTTCAATGGTGTTACAATACAGGGAAGTTGCAACAGATCACCTACTTCCAGTAGGCCTGTTTCAAAGGTTCTGTTGTGAAAGACTCTATTTACTCCTTGAACTCACAGCCCAGAGCTGACTTACATACTGCTCCTGGGGGCAAAACGCCCTCCCTCTCAGGGCTGACGATATGCTGCCTGGCACCTCACCATATCTGTCCCTTTAAAAGTGACAGCAGAGGGAGTGAGGCTGTGCAGCTCCAGGATCAAGTATAAACTATACAATCACTTCCCAGACAGGCTGTAGCGCCAAAGACCCAAGGCTGGTCATAGCTTTGCCACTGCCACAACTTCCCACAGGGCTCTGCCAGCATCCTGCTCTTCAGATCAAGACTAGTCTCAGCATCAGAACCAACCTTTCCCAGCTCCAGCAGGTGACTGTGCTCAGTCAGATCACACATCAACAATAAACCTTGCAGTTAAGTCAGATGCAAATCACCCCCTTGATACAGAAAGGGGCTGTGAGAAGCCTTCCAAGTCAGGAGAGCCAGTAGCACAGATCCAGTTTCACCAGTTGATACATTCAGACAGGCTCAGAAGCAGCTCCACACACTCCAGCAGCGTTTGGTCCATTCAGAGCCAGGGACTCCTCCCATGTCCCATGGTGAAGCAGATTTCTACACTGCATCTGAGAGATTTCCAGAGCACTAACGTGCAGAATTTCCCTGCATTAGAAGTGAGCTAGTAATAAAAGTCAGATTTCCAATTAGGATACCACTGGTTACCATCACAGCAAGCATGAAAGACCATTTAGGATGAGCACTTACACCCGGAGCCTTTTAAAAATAATCATTATCAAATAGGCTGCCCTCTGCATTAGGCAGGCTTCCCTGGGAGCAGACCGGCATCAATTCACCAACATCTATTCATCCCTGAGTAGGTCATTCTTAAAAAGGCTGGAGAAATGTTAGAGGTGATATCCAGGTCAAGTACAGTCCTTGCTTTTCCACGCCAGAAACCTAGGCACTTCCAAAGAAACTACTGCTTCCCACAGGTTGGCCCTGCCCCCTTCCCACCCCACCACATTTAACAGCTCCACCTCAGGTTACAGAAATGGATACTCTTGGAACAACCCTGCTGCATCTGCCCAGAACAGACAAGCTGCATTAGGGAACTGCACTGGAGCCTATGCAAATTCCCAACACACTGGTCTGTTCCCCAGTGGAAACCTGAGGGGTAAACAGCAAAGCTGCAGACTCTGAATCCCTTAGTGAGTGACTTGTTTCAGGATTAGGGACACCTTTTTGTTCTTCCATAATGTAATGAAGAGGTGTGGATATTGCCATCAGACCTGGCACTGTCAGCCTACAGCATTATCTAAGACTGGCAGGCCTTTGACTCTTGAGTCAGTATATATGAGAACTTAAACCACCAGCTCCTTGAGACATTGCTGTAATAGCAGCAGTCCATCTGCCAGTCAACTGTCCAAGAGCTGCTTCAATTGGCACTCTGGATTGTCTAACAGCACACAGAGCTCTTTGATTTTGTAAGTATGGTAAAGCACACCATGGAGCATAGGCTTGTCCTGAAAGCAGCAAAGTCCATCCAGACCCTTATTACATACCTCTACCATCAGAGGCTCCCTCCCAATACCTTAGAGGTGGCCAGTTTCTTAAACCAGAGGTATTCCAGGTACTGACTGGCAGAGCAGTGTGTTACACCACTGAGCAGGACCCCTTCTCAACCAGCAGGCCTCAGAGAAGCTCAGAGCACTCAGTAGCACCCATTGCTGTGGCATGGGACAGCCCTGGTGCCTTGCCTGCACCCAGCAGACACTCATGTGGCCAGAGCAGCCTGGCCCAAAGCCTCATGCTCATAGGATTCACAGTCTGAAGGAAGTGAGTGCAGCCACTTGTGCCTCACTGGAGAAGCATACACTGCTGGAAACCATGGCTTCAAGGAGTACCCAACAGCCTGGCCAGGCTGGGATGTTCACCTTGTAATGTCTGCATGCAACCAGTCAGGCTCTGGAGATGGAAGAGGCCAGTTCCAGGAAGGAAAAGAGGAAGCTAACCAAGAGGTCTTGAGGCAGCTGTCATCCATGTCCACTGATGCTCCCAAGTGTTCCTACCAGAGGGGAAGCACCTGCAGGCTGTGTAGTGACTCCAGGGTGACACAGGGATTCTTGTGGAAGCCAGTACAAACTTCAGCATAACTGCTTAAGCCACATTCTGCAGAGCCAATGGTTTATACTGATGATCCATCTCATTTTCAGATGCTCCCAAGACTGGCATTTACTGAGAGGAAGTGATGCCCTTGTTAAGATGCCTTCCCTCATTCTCAAGCTGTAGGCATATTACCTACCTCACTTCTGTTACAGCACTTAGGTCTTGGCCATCCACTGCTTTACCTGCTGCTAAGGACGAAGGCTTAAGCTAATCTCTACTGCAGACAGGCTGGTAGCTCACATACCTGCCCACATCACAAGCGCTCTCATGTGGAACAGAAAATTACCTTGAGCTGCACTCCACCATTTCACTCTCACCTGCAAGCAGCTCCCCTGTTCCACCTCTCAGAGAGTATTTTGGGAAGCACAGGTGCCATTTGCCTTTGAGGATGCAAATTGTTTATAGACACGATGCCTTCCAGAATCAGATTGTGCAGGGCTGTCAGCTGCATCAAGCTACATGTTCTGAGCCAGCTATTTCACCATAGAAGTCCCTTAAAAGTCAATCAACTGCTCTAATATCTAAAGGCCTCGTTTGAAAGAAAAGTACTATTTCATTGGCTCTGCAGCAAAAATGAGAAGACACAGGATTAATTTAACACTGCTGGTTAAAGGTCTCTTCATAAGCAATCTTCCAGCTGCTTGGCACTGAATGCCCAGCTGGAGCTCAGGCCTAAGCACAACTCCTCTCACCATGGAGGGCAGAGTGGGCACAATTGCCACAGCTCTGCACACAGTACCAGCAGACACACAATCAGACAGCTCTGCCCAACAGCACACTTGTCCGTTCTGGTGCACTCAAATCACATGAAAAAGCTACAATAATTTAATCACTCAACAGCACCTGACCCTGATCCACAGCATTTCACACATGGGAAACAAGGAACTGCAGCAATGAGAACAAGTTGTAATCTGCAAATAACCAGACAGGCTCAAAGATGGCCAAGGTCATCACAGCCTGCTTTTGTCTTTGCTGACCAGGGCAAGGTCTGCTATTTACCATCAGCAAGTAGTGCTCACATATCACACAGGACTGCTCCAAGTCACTTGTTTTCACATCAAACTAGCCTGGACAGTACAGAACCTGAACATGTTTACTAGAAACATGGGTTGGAACTACAAGCTCCACAAGAATGTGATCTTTAGATACAGCATGAGTCAAACATGATCACTGCACTAATTAACACTGATCCAGAACAATTTTAGAGTTTTACAATGCTTGTCCAGATTTAGCTCCATACTTCAAAATCAGGGTGGTTTTTTAACAACTAACATAAGAGCATGCTGTAATGTCACATGCCTCTAACACTGCAAGTTTTAGTTTATCCTATGTTGACACCTCTGTCATATCACATTAAAGATATAAACCACTTCACAAAACAGTGATATCTAAGAAACAGTTCCTCATCAGCAGTATCTATAACCTGTTGTCCAGCACCTGAACCCATCAGGGGCCCTGGCAAGTGCATCTGCATGGCTTAGACCTGCTGGTATTACAACATCACCGAGGTCAGGAAAGACCCCTGAGCTCACTGAATCCAGGACTACCTGACACAGATTCTGCACCAAGGACTTCTCACAAAGCAGCTGCAACACAATGGATACCAAACCTTCCTCAATACAGCTTGGGCACTGACTCTGCACTCCCCTAACCAAACCTCCCCCCTGCAATCCCACAGCACCACGCTGTCACGCTGCAGCTTCTAGGAAAGGCTTCCCTGCTGGTTCAGACACGCCAGCACCACTCCAAATGCCAGTTAAAGCGTGACTCAAGTCCGCATCCCTCACTGATGCTTCAGCTGAAGTACACTGACACGACACAACCCTCGCGTCTAAAGCCATACAGCCATGTTCTTCTGCTTCCAAAATCCATTCTGCAAGAGGGAACCAGCAACTCCTTCCTTGGAAAGAAAGCTCACTCTTCAGGACCACTTTGCAAAATGCAGTGAACTGCTGACTATTTTTTCCCCAACAAGTAACTAGGTGTTAGTTTCTTTCTCCATTATCTTCACTAGCCAAGGGGCAGGTAGGTCAGGAGTTCCAACTCCGGCTCCTACAGCATTTCAACCATTGAGTTTTCAAGAAAATTCTTACCTGTCAAGCATGAGTACAGCATCTGAAATCCAAGATGGCAGGCCACTGACTGCCCTCAGCATAGACATCTGCATCCCACCACCAGCTACAAACTAAGCAAGACTAAACACAGCCAACCAGGCTTTTGTTTTATCAAAAATTAAAGTCACAAACACGGCTGGTGCAGAACTAGTCCATGGTGCCCACACTAGCATGGCTAGACAGCTTCCTCTTAAACACTAGTTTTAATCCACTGTCCACTTGGCTTTGCGTGATTTCATCTCCCACACTCGTCAATCAGGAGCACCTTCCCCAAATCTATCCTGCAGACTCAGCCACCATCTCAGAGGCCATATTAACACAATGAGATCCCAAGCACCTCAACAGTGCTTACACAGCTTGAGCTACAATCAATTCAATACCAGAAGGGAGCTAAATAAGGTGAGAGATGAAGACCAGTCAGGATGTTCACATCTGTGGCCGGCTCATACCGGCTAAGCCTTCAGAAGGGAGAGCCAGATTGGTTCCTAATTATTTTATTCCCAATTACTGTGATACCTGCGTTTAGGAAAAACCATCTGAAGCCTCTCCTATGTTATATCCCAAAGGGAACAGCAGATCTGAACTCATGTTCCACCGGGGAGTTCAGGAGCCCGTCCATTCCCGGCTCCAAGGTGGACTGTCCACCAAACGACCGCACGTTTATGTTTAATCCCGTTAAAAACTGCTCGTGCATCAGCCGAAGAACATGAGCCACGTCCGATGCACAGGGGGAGAAGCGCCGCTGCGGCGGCGACGAGGAGCGGCGGAGCCGCGGTGCCCCCGCGGGCACGGCACCCCGCGCTGGCGGGGGGAATCCCGGGGGTCTCGGCCCGCGGCCGTCCGGAGGAGCGCGGGGGAGGAAAGGGACGGCCCGGGCGGGGCCGCCGCAGTCACGTGGCCCCGGGGGCTCCGCCGGCGGTGACGTCACCGGCACGGACCCTCCGCTGCCCCGAGAGCCCGGATGAAGCGGGGGGAATGGGGGCGGGGGTGCCCTCGGACCCGAATAATTCCAGTCCCCGCCGCCGATGGCGCCCCGCCGGACAGGGGACCGACGAGCAAGGAGAAGCCGCATCCCCCACGCCGTGCTCCCCCTCCTCCCCACCCCGTTCCCGGCCCCTCCGGTTGCCGGTTGCTCACCGCTAAAGACCATGGCGGCCGAAGCGCCCATCACGGCGAAGAAGGAGGCGTACTCGGGGCTGGCGCCGGAGGACATAGCTGCGCGGGC
>VZTB01013017.1:144936-191536 GCA_013397245.1 Thryothorus ludovicianus | reverse complement strand
CCGAGCCGGGCCGAGGCGCCGCTAGAGCGGGAGCGCGAGAGGGCGGGGGAAAGGCGGAAAGCTCCGCCGCGGCGCCGGTCCTCGGCGGGCAATGCTCGGCCACAAAATGGCGGAGGCGCGGCGGGAGCGGAGCGGAGCCGGGGTGGCGGCGAGCCCGAGGCGCGGCAGCTCCGTCCCGGCAGGAGTGGCGGCGGCGCGCGTGCTGCGCCCTAAATACGGCCTCTGCAGGNGCTGCATTCGGGCTCCCTCTGGCGCCCCGGGTCGCGGCGGTGGCGCTTGGCCGCGCCGGCAGCCCGGCTCCATCCCCTGCCCTCGCTCCCCCCTCCGCGCCGCCCGGGTGAGCCCGTCCTGCCCGGCGGCAGCGGCCCTCCGAGCGTGATTCAGCTCTCATTAACATAATGGGCGTGTCCCGCCACGGCCCCGCCCCCGCGGCGGCGGCTCTGGCCCGGGCCCGGGGTGTTCGTGTCGTGTCCGTGTGTCCTGTCCCTCTGTCCTGTCCGCGTGTCGTGTCTCTGCAGCACCGCCCGTTCCCTGACCCCAGAAGGTGGCCTCTGCCACCCATCCCGGTGTCCGTGCACCGTGTTCTGGTGCCACATCCCCTACGATGGATCGATCCTGTGTGCCATGTTCTGTGTTCCCCATGCCATGTCCCATTTTCTGTGTGCCATGACCCCTGTGCCATCTCCCATATCCCATGTCCCATGTGCTGTGACCCTGGTGCCATGTCCTCCCCAGCACGTGCTGTATGCCATGTGCCACCACCTGCCCTGTGCCTCATTCCCTGTCAGGGCCCTGTCACCCGAGCTGTGGTGACTTGTCCTATGGTGGGCTTCCCACGAGGCATCAGCTGTGCCCACGGGACCTTGCTGGCTTGGGGTGTCCCCTCTACGGGCTTCCAGACTTGCACCCCACCTCCTCCCAGGCTCCAGCACCGGGAGCATCTGTTGGAGTTCTGCTTCCATCCCATCATCGATCCTGCCCCCTCGGATGCGACAGCCAGCCTCTGGCCCAGCCTTTCCCCTGGCAGAGGGAGCAGATGGCCTGGCTTTGAGCTGTGGAATCGTCCCTCCATGGGCTCTGTCACCTGCTCTCTCCTGGGCCCACACCATCCCAAAACATCCCAGGAGATGCTCCTGCAGCCCATCCTGGAAGGGTGGCTGATGCCATTTTATTACCCAGGATTTGGGGATTCATTAATAGTTCCTGCTGCCACCAATCTGGCTGAGCTTTCCATGACCCAAAACACCAGATCTCGTAATTACTCAAGGGCCACTTGCCTCTTCCCCCATGTTGCCACTTTTCTGGACACCTCAGCCTTGTTAGAGGTCACAGGAAAGCTGAGGACAAGATTTGCTTTGGCAAATTCCTTCTGCTGCTCAAGCACACGGCCCTGGCACTGCAGCAGGCAGAGGTGGCTGGCATGTGCTGGGGACTGGCGTCAGAGCATGCTGATTCTGAGAGGGAGACTGTCACCAGGTCTTCAAGGGGACATCCAGCACATGGCCCACAGCAGGGATTGGCTGGGGGGTCAGAGCCACAAAGGGGGCTCTGTCCTGAGCACTGGCAGAGGTGGGTGCAGGGACTGCGTGTCCCATATGTGCAGCACACTGCCACTGTCACCACCAGCACTGCAGCTATTCCTCAGGTTTGGGTGGTGAGGGGTGGTGGGGTCTGCCCCGTGGTGCCTGTCCCATCCCGTCCCCCCCCCTCCCCCGGTGCTCTCTCTGTCCCCTCTGGCCGGGGCTGGCTGTGCTGCCACCAGCCCTGCCCCGGGGTGAGCACGTCTCTGGCAGGGGTGACCCTGGGCACCTGCCCCGTGGAATTTATCCCTTGGCTCTGGGTGCTGCCTGTGGGGAGAGAGCTTCAGAGCCCCAGGTCACCACCAGACTGGAGCAACACTAGCGTCAATATTTGGAGCAGGGCCCAGGGCCCAGGGTGGATTTTAGGGCCCCCCAGATGATGCTCCCTCTTCCCCCTGTGCCTGCACCTGCTGCTTCCCTGTCCCGGTGCCTGTCCTGGTGTCCCTGTCCACCTGCCTCTCCCGGGTCCTGGTGCTGGAGGGTGGCTCTGCAGCTGCACACACCGTGATGCTGCTCCCCCTGTGCCCGCCCAGCCCCACTGCCCCTCACTGCCCGGTGCCTTCCCATGGAGCATCCGGCCCTGTATGCCAGCAAGGGGTCACCTTGAGAGAGAGCTGCAATGGCCACACTGGCCAACAAAGAGCTGCAGCAGCCATCCCGGCCCACAAAGGGCTGCAGTGGCCACCCTGGCCCACAAGGAGCTTCCTTGTAGCTCACCGAGGGCTGAGCTCTCCTCCCTCCACCCTTGGGAACTGCGGGGTGCTGGGAGTCTCCTTGGCCCTGCCTTGTGGTCACGCACCTTGAGCCAAGCCCTTCTCTCTGTTCTTCTCCTCCTTTGGGACTCTCAGTGTCTCTAGGTCTCAGTTCTAAAGGTCCAATAAGTTGTTTGGGGCTCACCTGAACTTGCCTATTCACAGCAAGGATATTTTTTTAAGTTCTTGGCAACAAAATTTTCTTTCAAAACATTCAGCCTCCTCCTACCCCGGTGGAGCCATGGAGGTCATGGTGGAGGCAGCGTGGTTCCCACTGCACATCCTGGTGCCAACTCTCCTAGGGATTTGCACACAGAGAGAAGGGCTGGGTGCTGGAAATGAGAGCATCCACCTCCTTTCACCCACCTGGGACTGCCAGTCCTCCTCACTCTCTCCACAACACCCTGGACTGACCAGTCCAGTGGAGGAGCCATGCCAAGCATCCTCCTGAGATGCCTGTGGAGCCATCTTGGTGGCTGGAGTGAGTGGACACAGGGATGCACAAAGCCTCTGTGGGCCAGAGGAGGGGAAGGACAGTTTGGATGCCAGTGACAGCACATGTGACCTCCCTGTTGTGCCTGGTGAGACGCAGCAGGTACCCCCAAGAGTGATGTAGGTCCTTTGCACAGTCCTGCAGCCTGTGCAAAGCACCGTGGCATTCCCACCCCCAGCAATGCTGCAGCTGCAGCTGTGCCTCTGCAGACCTGGGAGCAATGGCACCCTTGGCTGGAGGCTCTCACTCAAACCTGGCCCTGTGGTGGCAGCACACACTCAGCCCTCCCTGCATGGCACTGTCCCCCTGGCTCCCCTCGGCAGGGACACCAAGGCTCTCATGCCTGCTCTGTCTTTCTTCCTCAGGGAAAGGGCAATTGAAGGAGGGAACAAAATTCAGTGCAAACTGGGAGCGGAACACGACATCAGAGGCAATGAGCCAGAGCCTGGACACAGATGCCGAATTCCTGTTCCCACAGCAACCAGCACTCACCCAGGCTGGCACCAACGTGCCCACGTTCACCAGGGGGACCTGGGGGTGGCACCTCCAGTTCTGCCTTTTCCTTTGAGCTGGATTCACCACATGGCACTACATGACACCAAACCAGACCTGGCCCCAGAGGGATTTTGGGTTGCTGTTCTCATGTCAAGGAAGGACCAGGGGATGAGGTGGGCTATGCAGCAGGTGCAGGCAAGGGTGCCACCACCTTTTGTGGGGCATTTTCTGAGTGGCCTCGTGGCAGATGACCCTCCAGCTGCCCTGGGCCTTGTTTCTGCATGGACCAAACACCCTGGGCAGCAATTTCAGAGGGTACCAGCTTCTGTCATCTGCTTCCAGTGAGCAGGAGCTGGACACTGGCTGCTCCATGCTGCTGTGTGGGACTCCAGGGCTGCTGACCTGCCCTGACCCTTGCTGTTTTTTGGCAAGTTGGAGAGCTGTTTGCCAGGGGATCTGTTTCTAAAAGCCATGGCAATGCTGGCGGTTTTGCCCATGTCATGAAGCGTCTGGGAGCACTCTGCCCCTCCAGGGCAGGTCTGGGTACAGAGGGACCAGCATGGGTCTGGGTACAGAGGGACCAGCATGGGTCTGGGTACAGAGGGACCAGCGTGCAGCTGCACTATTGCAGGACAGAGGTACTTTGGTAGGGAATGCTCTGGCCCCCTAGGTGCCACGGGGGAATTTGGTGTTAAGGTGTGAAAAACACAGCTCAGCTCAGGACAAGCCCAGGTGGTCCTTCAATATGGAAATCTGACAGACTCAGTGGAGCTGAGTTGGTGCTAGGATTGGCCATGAGAAGTACAAGTCTGGCACTAGATGCAGCACTGGCCAAGGAGCAAACCCCGGGGAGCATTTCCTCATTCGATGTCTCCTGAAATCACAGGGCAGGAGCCAGGGCCTCAGGGGCCCATCCCCTGGCTCCTCCTCCCTCCTCCAATAAGGACTTTTGGCCATTTGCAAATGGGGTTTCCCTGCTCTATCTTCTCTTAATTAACTGACACCCACCCTGAGCTGTTAACACTTACCTGGGATTTTCCCAGTGCTGGACTTCCTGATGAGGGTCTCAGATCCTATCCTATCCTATCCTATCCTATCCTATCCTATCCTAATCATCCCTATCTACCCTGACCTAATCCCTTTCCCTTCTCATCTCTCTGTCCAGGACTTTTCTATCCTATATAAACCCTCTGATCTTCACCCTTTCCACACCAGGCTTCTGTGTGAGTACAGCCAGGAAAACATACATGTTCCTACAGTTTCTTCAGCTCCTGGGCATGGTGTGGAGAGAAGCTGGGTTTTTTCTGCCATACTTTTCCTGAAATGCCCTGTCAGGGGCCTCTTCAGGACCACACACTGGGAGGGGCTGGTCTTCATCCTTCCTTCCACAGGGCATTCATGCTGGCTCCCAGCACTCAGCTGGCAGTGAGGATCAGTCAGGGCTTCCCAAGAGGAGGTTCTGCCCATGGTTTGAAAATAGCATTTATTTGTTCTGGGTTACCATAGTTACTGGTGGAAGTCATGTGGCTCCTGCTGCTGGGTTGGGAGATTCTCTCTGTTGTGGCATCACTGTCTGGTTCCACCTCTCCCCATGGAAAAGGTAGGAATTTCTTGGCCATTGGATGGGCTCTGCATGGGAAGCCCCTTTCCCCCCAGACACCCTTCAGCAAGCCACTGGCTATACCTGCAGTGCTATTGTGGATTTTCAATCCCTGGTCCCAGGGGTCTGTATTTCTAGGAGAAGCCAATGTGGTTTTCTCAGAATGGAGCCTGACCCTGCTCTGCCTCTCGGAGCTCTTGGAAGCAGACCCTGAGAGCCAGCACACCAACTTCCCACTCCTGATTCTTGGGCAGCTGGTCTGCAAATAGGGGCCTGGAACAGCTGACATGTCCTGGTGAGGCAGTGCTGGGGACAGGGCTCTTGGTGAGGCAGGGAAGGGTGCTTGGTGGCTGTGCTCCAGGGCCCCTGCAGGGACCCAGAGGAGTACAAACCCAATGCTGGGATTAGTCCAGCACTGGAGCCTCCAGCCATGGGTTTTTCCTGCCAAGGCTTGTGGGTGCAGGCAGAATTGCTTATCTTCCCACAGCCATGGCAGGCACCACCCCACAGAGAGGGCCTGGAGCCAGCCTGGGATGCCACGGGGACTCTCCTGCCTCTGGATATTCTCCTGCTGCCCTGGTGTCACTGAAACTGAAGTAAAAACAAAAAACCTTCAACAACATTTTTACGTTAGAGAGTCAAGGCACTGCTTTATTATCTGGCTGGGATGTTGTTCTGGACAGAATATAACACAGAAATCATCTCATCCACACAAAGCCTGGGTATGCAGAGAGAATTGTTTCATGACACATGCTTTCACAAGATTTCCCCCAAACTTTTTACAGTCAAAACTTGTGGAGATGCACTGTTTCAAAGCTCATTGGCCCACAGCCAAGTAACCCCCAGTACTCCGTTTCCCTTTGGATGTAAACCTCCTAGCCTCCGATGTTAATTAGATCCTCTTTCTTTGATTTTTTCATAAGTCCTTTCCAGAGGAGATGTCTCCACCTCTGCCAGAGGCAGAGCCTGGGGTAGATATTCTTCTGGCCGCTGCTGATGTTCCCTTGATGTTTTTCTGGTGGTCTTTTGTCTTTCTGGGTGTGTTCACACATCAGGCCTCACCTCCAGAAACAATGTCCTGGAAAGAAGTTTCAGTTACCTTCCCCTGGAGCAAAGGTGAACAAACCTGGCTAAAGTTACATAAAATTATATTTTAAACTGGTATGTTTTCCAACACTGAGAGCTGCCCTGGGGACACGGGGAGAGGAACATGTTGGGGACAGGATGTGGTGGGACAAATCCAGGCCCAGGGTGCTCCAATCTTTTTGAGGATGGAGCTGCTAGCAAATGCTGAGAATAGGCAGCAACAGGGCACCAAGAAAGGGAAGGATGATTTTTGGTCATCGCACTCAGTTGTGGGGGGAAAATCCAGGTTGGTGAGAGCAGAAACTTTCTGCTGCCTGGGTGGGAGCTGCTTCAGAACCGTGTGCTGGGCTGCTCTCGGTGTGTCCTGTGCCACTGGGCTGCAGCTGTCCCTGCACATGCTGCTGCTTCTCCGTGCTACCAGCTCTCCCTTGGCCCGTGGCCCTGGCAGGTAGGAAGGGAGAGAACCTCTTGGCTGACTGGCAGAGCAGCACCTTCCTGCAGGGCTGCTAAGCACCAGGTGCTGAAGAGCCACTGCCCTGAGAAGCACCAGGGCAGTACTATCTTTTCCCCCTCCCTGCCTCCCTCTCTGCCTGGCTCAGCTTGTATCAGAGTCCTTTCTATCAATTAGCAAATTAAATCCAATCCCTCTGGCACTTCCCAGGTATCCTACACAGCGGCTGTGCTTGTGCTCCTCCTGCCTTGGCTCCTGTGCTCTGATGAGCACCACCTCGGGCATGCTGCCATGCCGTGCTCCCTTCCCTCTCCTCCGGGGCTCCCTTGCCTGTGGGCTCCTCAGAGGTGAGACTGAGTGCTGGTGCCAGTGGCAGCTCTGTGATCACTGTCTGGGAGCCCCTGAAGCTGATGTCCTCTGCAGCTCAGGGGTGCAATGTTACCCTCACCTCCCACTCTCCTCCTGCACACATCCTCTGCCTGTTGGGCTTGACTAACACACTCAGAGAAAGAGATTTTTGACTGGATGAATAAATTTGCCAAAACACGGTCAGATTGGCCCCTGCAATTGTTCTGTGTGTGGGTTGGGGTGACCAGTTTTTCTGGAGATGTATTTGTGTGTGTGGGTGCCAGCAGTGCCCTGGGCTCACCCTGCCTGGCCAGGGTGCCCACGGGATCCGTGCTCTGGCCCCTGGCAGCCCCCGTCAGGTCACATCCCATGGCCTTTCCTCCCTGCCAAAGGATGTGGCAGTGCCTTTCCTGGCCACATCCCTGCTGCCCAGGACCACTCAACCTAAAAATTTGTGGGTGAGCCGATTTAGCCAGCACTCTGTTATCACTTTGTTTGAGGAAAGGCAAACTGAAAAGGAGAAGGAATGTGTTTCCTTTGTTATGGCCGTTCTCGCAGAACTAGTCCATGTCCTTGCTTGGTTTGCTGGGGGAAACGGAGCCTTGGCTGCCCTGGAGCCGCTGCCGAGCGAAAAGGCACGAGACCTTTTTATTTTAGGCGTAGTTTTTGTGTTTCCTGGGTTTGGCGTCTCCCTTGCAAGCAGTTCCTCTCTTCCAACCCCCTCTGTGAAACGTCCCGCCAGTTGGCACTACGGGGACGAGGTGACATCTGCTCGTTCGAGCCCCGCCCGGGGCAGGCAGCCGCGGCTGCGGGAACCAGCAGCGCCCATTCCCCAAAAGCACGGGCACCCCCTCTGGAATGAGCAAGCTGGGAAGGAGCTGGACTACTAGAATGCAGAAAAAGCTGTGGCAGCGGGAAGGACTATCTGTTTCTCTTTGGTTGGAAGAAATGCTCACCCGAATCCAAAATTCGTACCCTGAGACTGGGTATGCTTGTCTGAGTCTCAGGGTCTGCCTTCTCTAAGCCTCTGGAGACCAAAGTGCTGCAGCCAGGGACGTACCCAGCCCCAGGAGATGGTATTTTAGAGCTCCCTTGGCAGGACAGAGAGGAAAAAACCACAGATTTCACCACCAGTCCAGTCCCAAGGCTGGGATTTGTCACACTGCAAAGAGGACTGAGCCCTGAATGTCTCTGGCTGCTGCGGCTGGGAAAAGTGGAAGCAGGCCCATGTGGGATCACACTCTAAGGCTGTTTCACCTCTCTCCCATGAGCCGGTGGCTGATTGGGGTTTCCTCTGCCCAGGCTCATCATCAATCATGGGTTTGCCATCCAACACCTCGTTTGGAGGAAGCTCCATCACGACTAGTCAAAGATTGCCTTATTCAGACCTGTCCTAGCAAAGAGAACACACCATGGGGAAATTCGGAGACCCCCTCAAAGGCTCCAGTTCAAGTTTTCAGCAGAGTGGGAGGCAGCTGGTTACCTGCAGGTTCCTGCTGGCCGTTTACATTTGTGTTAGAGGTGCATGCCAGGCCTCTGCACATGGCCACCACTGCTGGCAGCAGATGTGCTGCCCTTGGGGCTCAAACACCCAAGAAAGATGATATTTGATAGGAGAAATTACTGTGTGCCATGGACCTGCTCACTTCAATGCCACCAAAGCAGCAGATCTGCATAATTCCCCCAGGGTTTCCAAAGCCCTCTCCTCTGTTTTCTAGTGCTTTTTAGGCTGCCCATCCATCATGAAATTGTTTAGGTTGGAAAAGACAGCTGAGATAATTGAATCCTAGCATTTCCCTCACTCAGCCCAGGCCACCACTAAACCATGTCCCCAAATACCCTAAGCCTTCTTATTTCTTGAACACTTTCAGGGATAGTGATTCCATCACTACCTAGGCAGCCTGTGCCCATGCCCAGCCACCCTTTCCATAGAGAAATTCTCCCTAATATCCAGTCTGAACCTCCCCTGGCACAGCTTGAGGCTGTTTCTCTTTGTCATGTCCCTGTTCTCTGGCAGCAGAGCTCGATCCCCCACCCGCTGTCCCCTCCTGTCAGGGAGTTGTGCAGAGCCAGAAGGGCCCCCCTGAGCCTCCTTTTCTCCAGGCTGAGCCCCTTTCCAGCTCCCTCAGCTGCTCCTGGTGCTCCAGCCCCTTCCCCAGCCCCATTCCCTTTCCTGGACTCACTCCAGCCCTTCAGGGTCTTTCTTGTTGTGAGAACCCCAGAGCTGCCCCCAGGACTGGAGGTGCCTCAGCAGTGCCAGCACAGGGGATGGTCACTGCCCTGGCCCTGCTGCCACACCATGGCTGGTACTGGCCACTGTTAACCATAGGCAGTTGTCGTGGGCTCTGCAGGCATTTCCTACTGCAGAGATAGCTTCAGTTTGGGCTCTTTGCTGGGGCAGAGCCATGGCTGCATTAATCACTGAGTTTTGGAGAAGACACATCCAAGATGGCAAAGTTCAGTGGCTGCAGATGAAAAGGGCAAGAGCATTTGCAGATGACAAAAGATCATACAGGGATGTTGGCTCAGAAAAGGGGAAGAGGGAGAGGAGACTCAGTGGAAAGATGTGAGGGAGATATGAAAACAATTGGTTCCTCTTTCTACCCTATCCCCCAAGTGCAGCACAGAAATTAAAGGGCAGCATATGTTGAACAGATTAAAAGAAGCTGATTTTAAATATTTTATTAATTAGTTCAGAAAGTTTTGGCATTGTTCAGAAAGACAGAGGTAAGGATAGACATAGCATGTAGTCCAGGGAACAACAAAAGTGACAATCAAGCACTGTGTTTTCCAGCACTGCTTTGAGGGTTTAGAAAAACAATAGGTTTTACAGTGGACATAAAACTAGCTTTGTGATTCCTTTTGGGAAAGGGGGAAACACCATCACCTTTACTCCCTGATGGAAACTGGAGACAGCTGGGATGAGTGCAGCTGCACAATGTCCTCACAGCCTGGACTCTCCTCTGCCAAACACTCTCCTCTCCCTGGAGTGAGAAAGTGGCTGGACACCCTTGGTGTGTGCTGGGAAAGGGAGGACATCTCCCTTCAACACAGGAGCACTGTGATTAGATTGCAGCCTGTATCTAAGACCAGGACAGGGAGCCTCCACCCAGCCAAACATCAGCCAAATCTCAACTTCGTCCCTCCTCCATCTTCCCTCCAGGAAACACAAGGCTCTGTCCTCACCCAACCCTCACACATAGCTGGCTCCAGGCTGGCTGAGCCCAGAGGCCAGGGCTGGCTTGCACAGTCCCAGGCCTTTCCAAGGAACAGCTGTTTGTTCCACACAGGGGTTATTTTCCTGTCAGCTGACCCAGCCAAGATCACACGGGGAAGCTGAGCTCAGGAAGGAACAGCTCCTCATTTCAGCACGCCTGTGTGCATTAGTAATATCTGCTGAGGCACCAGATCATCCCAACTACTCCTTCCCTGGGCACTTCCTCGTGGTCCAGCCCTCCCTCCCCATTTCCATGCTTGCAGGGAAACTCCCAAGAGCTGCAGCAGCCCTTGGATGGTGATCTCTGCATCTCACTGGGAGCTGTGGGCTTGGAGCTCCCGCCTGGGGCTGCTGGGTGGGAGGTGGCAGCTCCATGAGCTAGATCTCACCAGGCAGTCCTGGGGATGGCACGGCCTGCAGGAAGGGCAGCAGGGAATATTTGGGATTGGGATAGGGATTTTTGGCCTCCAAGGGCTTTCAGGACAGGGATTTTTGGCCCCCAAGGGCTTTCAGGACAGATCCATTCGTTGTTGTTTTGGTGATGGTGAGGAAGCAGCAGCAGGGAGGAAGGGCTCAGGACAAGGTCCTTTGGAGAACTCCAGGGCTGTTTGGGGCCAGGGCAGGACTGTTTCACAGGGGACAGTGGCTGGCTCCAGGCATCAAGTGGGATCTGTTGGATAATCCCCATTTCTGCAGTCTTGGGAGAAGGGAGATCTTGATCCCATGCATAAGGAAGAACAGAGCTGGTCCCAGAGCTTTGGTGTGACCAGGGGGACCAGCATTGCTGTGGCACTGCCTGGGGCCACAAGGGCTCACTGTTGGACATGGCTGCTCCTGCCCAGAGCAGTGTGTTTCTGCAGAAAGCTGCCCAGAAATTAAAAACTTCCCTGTTTTATCTCTCCTCTGTGATTGCTGTGCAGCTCTCTTGCCTGGAGGGGAATGTTCATCATGTGCCTTCCATCATCCCTGACAAGTGGCTTTTCACATGGATCCGCATCCCTGATTTCACATCGCAGCCCTTCTGAAAACCTCCCTGGCTGGAGGCACAGAGCCTGGGAAGGATGAGGACCTTGAGTAGCCATCTCCCAGGCTCTTGTAACCTCTACAAGTTCTCCTCTTCAGTAGAGTGCAGATTAAACATTAAACCCTTAAAAACATCCCCTGCCTGAGAAAACCAGTGTAGAGGCAGGGCAGGGGCTGACTGCAGTGTACCCTTGCTCTGTGTATAAGGAAACACACATCCAGCCCCAGCGAGCAGGCTCCGGCTGCCTGAGTCACGGGCCATGGCAAAGGTCACGAGCAAGTCAGGCCAAAAGCTTCTGCCTGGAAAGTGTTTGTGCTGGTTTACGGGACAAGAGCTGGCCCTTCCACTTCCTCTGGGCAGCTCTGCACCTTCTTCTTTGTGACCAGCTCTCTGGACAGCCCAGGGGCTGGGACTGGATCTGACCCAGCTGGAGGTTGCTCTGACCCAGAGAATAGGTTGGAGCAAATGATTGCTCCCACCAAGCAGAGGATTAGCAAGTTTCCCTCCTAAATATGGGCTAGAAATGCTCCCCAAGAGATTGGTCTGAGTTGGAGGCATCTCTGACACTGTCAGAGGGCTGAGCACAAGGCAGGCATCTTGTCTGGAGAGGTGCTCCCACACCTCCTTGGAAAGCCCTAACCTGCCCCTGCCTCTACCCCAAGGCTCTGTCGAACACATTAATAACATTTCCTCAGTGAGTCAGTTACTCCTCCAGTGTTTCCACTTCTGCAATTTCAAAAAATCTGTTCATGAGTCTGTTATTGCTCATTAGGGAAGAAAGCCACCCCGAGAAGACCCACATCCTCAGGAATTCTGGATCTATGGTTCTGCAGTCCTCAAGTTGAACTCAGCTGAACTGCTGAGTTCAGTTTCTGAGCTAGAGTCAACCCTGGGGCACAACCCATGGTGGGCTGCAAGGAAAGCCATGACTCTGGGAAATACTTTGCCCCACAAGAGCATGGTATCCTGCAGGAGCTGAGGCTGGTGTTCTGGAGTGCAAGAAAAGCCTAATGAACTTGAGAGAGAGGTTATGACAGTTTGTTAGGCAGATCCTTACAGAAGCATCCACAAGTATTTCTGTGGGCTGTGGAACTGCTGAAATCCATTTTCCTCTGGCTTTGTCTGAAGGGTGGGTAACTGGGGGGGGGGGATTCTGCTCCCCAGTAGGGTTCCAGCCACACCACAACCCTTCCCTGTGGGAAGCAGTGCTGGAGTTGGCTGGCTAGTTCTGTGAAACAGGCAGCCAGTACCTGGGGAAATTCAGATGTTGGAGACTTTTCTGCCTCTTTCCCCAGGAACTTGGTCTGAGTGTAGCCATGGGGAAGTCCTGCAGCATTTTTTGGCTGTGGAGGCAGTGAGGAGAGGAAGCCCAGTTGCACTGTTTGCACTGTGCCCAAGGCTTATCCTGTGTCCAGCTGAAGGGAGCGGGGGCTGCAGAGTGCTGTCCTACAGAGACACAGCTGCTTGTGCCAAAGCTCTGGGGGTGCCAAGGACTGGTGCAGACATAGTCCTTGTGCCAGCTGGCTGCCAGAACCCAGCCTGCAGGGCACCACAGCTCAACAGGAGCCCCACGGCCACTGGCTTTGTGCTGCTGAAGTTGGCAGGGCTATCCTCAGGCGGGTGTGATTTGCCATGGAAGACTATGGATTAGATACTGGTGAATGTATACCTGGACACAGCTCAGCAGTGACATTTTGTGGAGTTTCAGCCCTAAACCTCCCTTGAACAAAACTGGATGAGCTGCTGCTCTGCAGGATTCACAGTCAGCGGCCAACCTTGTTTGAGTTGTGGTCTTTCTTGGGCTTGAATTCAGCGCATCATCAAGCTGAGTGTGCCAAGCACGGCATACTCAGACCGCTGCAGCAGGTAAGGATGGAAAAGGAAAAAAAAAAATGGAGAGGGATTGGCTCCCTGCAGCATAGCCAAGAGCTTCACAGAGTGAGTAGGCAAAAGTAGGTCTTCACATAAACCTGAAGAAGTTTAAGGAGGAGGATTTCAGCATGAGGAGGATGTTTAAGGAAGAGGAACTGACTGTGCTTCAGCCACTGCCAGTGGGAGAGTGCTGGCTGCAGCCAGCTGGGCTGATGAGCTGGTGCAGCCAATGCTGGTGCTGCTCTGGAATGCTCACAGATCAAGAATATGTACCCCCAGTCATTTATGGGACAGAGGATCCAGCACCTGGCAGGCTGGGAGGATGAGGTAATGATCACCGGCTTGCTGGGCTTGCACTTCTCCCCATGGGACCCCAGACCTGCCTCCTTCATCTCATGGCTGAGGGATCAGGAGGACAAGCCCAGTCAGAAACCCTTCAATGACATGTGGAGGGCACAGTCATAACTCTGGAGGACATTTAACCATGGAAAGGGAGGTGACTCAACGTGCAGGCCATGGACTGAAGCTGTGTCAGCAATGGGAGGTGCATTCCCGGTTTCAGGGCAGTGCCCACAGTCCTGGTGTCTAATCTATCCTTGCCCAGCAGCAGCCAGCTGCAGGTTTGCAAAGCAGGAACAAACACACTCCACTTTTCCCCAGCCGAAGTCTGCACCCAGCTCCACCCAAGAGCTGTTGGTGTGTTCTGAAATCAGTCAGCAGCAGCCTGTGTCACCAGAGTAACAGCCAAGGAGTGGAGCCACGACCCTCCCAGAGGCTCAAGCACAGGCTCTTCAGTCCAAAGCAGTACTTGGGAAAGGCAATAGCAGGGCAGAGCTGGAAACACAGTGAGGGGCCTGAAAAGGCAGAAAAATCTTTAAATTTGCTGCCAGAGGCAATGTTGTGCCACAGCTGGTTATAAAACATCTCCCAAGGAAGCAGGTGTCTCTGAGACATTTACAGAGAAGTCTGTGCAGAAAATCCAGAAAAAAAAGCACAACTGGCAAACATCAGGCTCTTCTCACACTGCAGCAGCACAAGACACAGCACAGCCTTCCTTTTCCAGTTCAGGCTCCTGCAGCTGTTACCAGCCCTGAGACATCATCCAGGACCTCCCTACCACCATGCTTTCTAGGCAGAACATCAAGTTTCTGCTGCCTGATGCAACCAAACACATTCCCCTCTCAGGTCTCAGTCACTGGGTTTACAGCAGCTGTAAAGTCCCAAAGCAGCAGCCTGCACTGCTCAGCTCCTCACCATCCCTCACTCACACCTTCCTGCTACTAAGCACCTTCATGATTAAGTTTACAGCCTTCAAGGAAGCTGTAAAATACTGATTTATGGTATTTAAAGCTCAGGTCACCTTTGGAAACCGTGCGAGGAAAGCCATTTTGGATTGCAAGGATGTATTTACTGGTGATGGGAGGCACCAGACCGGGATGAGAGGAACCTCTAGTGGCCACGGGCTTCCCGTGCAGCAAACCTCCCAGCAGTGCTGAGCTGGCTGGAGAACCAATCATCTGGGAATGGTTTCTGCCAGCTCATCAGTCCATTTTCCACACTGCATTGCCCTAAACCACGGCTCTGCTCTTGGAAATGTACGGCGGCACGGGAAGACCAGGTTTGTGTACGAGGTGGATATAGAGGGGTGGGAGTTTTTTGAGGGGAAATGCCCAAATTCCTTTGGCCCGACAGCAGTTTGTTTGAACCTCCAAATTTTGTGGAATTCCACTTCTTTAATTTACATTCTTGGTCACTGCATGGTCTGATTGCAACTTGCAGGTGCTGGTGGCCAGAAGACACCCCTAAGATGCCCCTAGGCTGTGCTGGGGCAAACCATGCTCCCTGGCCTTGCAAAGGTAAGAAGGCTCACGTCAGAAATTGCTATCTAGAGACTTCACAGTCAATTTGACACCTGATCCCAGGGGAAGTCTCATGAGACCTGAAATGATCAGGAACCCTGTAACCAACTCACCGCAGCAAGAGCTCTGTCAGAGAACACATGCTCCAGGGTTTCTCTCAGTTTAGGGCGCCTTTTGCTATGAGCTCTACAGGAAGGAAAAAACCAGAACAGAGGACAAAGCCAGCAGCCTCCACAGTCAAATACCTTTAATATAATCAAGATTCTGCACAGTGATAAAAATACCATTGACGTAGGGCAGTGATTCCAAGATAGGGTAGAAAACCAATTTATCAGCACATCACCACTCATCTGAAGAAAACATCACCCCAAATAGTACACACACACTCAACCTGACTATGAATAGTCTGGAACTCACAACAGAGAGCTGCAGAACAGCCAGGTGCCCATGCCTCAGCTGTACCCAACAGCTTGACTTGGTGTCACTTGTGGGAGCTGAGCTTGGGTCAGCTCCTGGCTGTGGCAGCAGTGTCCCCATGGGCAGGGGAGATCATGCCCCATCCACCATCAAAAATGAGGATGAATTTCCAAGGTCAAACTACACAATTTCAATACACACACATGAAGAGCATTTGATGGATCTGCACGTCACCCCTCTGTAGGTCACTACAGATCTCTATTGGCATGGTTTAACTCTTTAAAGAACAGTACTGGCCCCCACTCCATTTTGACTTCAGATATGTCACCAGAGGGGAATTGAGAATTTTCCCCTTCCCTTTGCTAATTTGCCTCTATTAACAGGAGGTTGATTAAAGTGCTGCATCAGAAAAAGGAGAGCAGCAAAGTGCAAGAACTGCAAGAACTGCACAGCTTAGGTGCAGTGAAGTCTGTCCAGCCTGGCTGCAGCTGATACAGCTCCCATGGCCTGCAAACAGCTTGGCTGCCACTTACAGGGAAGTCATGTTTCTGATGTCAGGAGTTTCTAATGTTTTCTACCTTCAAGGAATATGACAAAGCAAAAAAGCAGCTTCTCAGGAAAGCTCAGACTCTCAGAACTGTGGTGACCAAGCCCAGCCTGCAGTTCCCAGCCTAAGCCCATCCTGTGCCCCTGGCACTCTTACTGCTGCTAGCAGGACCACAAACAGGGATTACAGCCTACTTCAGCAGTTGTTCAGAGCTGCAAGTAACAACTGACTAAAGCACTTCATGGCTGGAGTACTTGAGACAGCTCCACCTTCTGATAAGGTGTCCATTGTAGACATTGTCTTCAAAATCAGCCCACAGCCTCCATCACAAGAGCTTTGCATGAGACAAAGGGTTTGAACTTTGATATGCAGTTGGTCAGCAACAACCATTAACTATACAGACAGGAAGAATGCTTCTCTGCTACTGGAAAGATGACCCAGTCAAAATATTGTTCTTCTAAGGCGTCTCACAGCCACAACAGGAATGATGGATGAGGATTTGCACAGGGAATACCCATTTTTACTGAACACAAGGACTGTGTGAACTGTAGAACTGCTCTCCCTAGATTACTGCAATTTCTTGCTCATCCAGGCTGTTCCAGTTCCAACTACACAGACCAGTCCCACAGGGTGGCTGTGGCAGGGCAGTGCTTTATCAAGCCAAACTGGTCCCATGCCTGGCAGCCAGTACTGCTCCTTGGATTCTCACACTGATATCCTGTGATGAGTTTCTGAGCAACCAGGAGTTATTTCAAACACCCAAATCACTGTGCACCAAGAGCTGAGTAGGGAAAGGAACATGTTTCTGGGGAATGTTTCTTAGATATGGCTTAAGACAAGGTATTGACATAGTTGCACATGACAGGGATGGAAGTGAGGAAATTCCATCACACTGCCAGATGCAGCCAAGTTTTTGCAGATAAAATTTATTCATTTGGAGTAGAACATTATTCTCCCACAAATCCTACCAACACACAGCTCCAAATCCTACCAGCACACAGGGAATTTCTGACAAGCTGGAAATCAATACTATTGTGTTTTTGAATTGTTTTTTGTTCCCAAGGGCACCTCCTCAGACAAGCTCAAAAGAGGAGATGCAAACCAAATGGAAATCCCACCTACACTAAGGAGAACCTATACTTTTTGAGTGATTTCTTTTGTCTGAGGAAGCTTGTGGGAGACCTGCAAGGGCAAAATGACATCAGCCAGTGTTTGCAAAAAGCCAGATATGACTGAGTTCTTCCACATCAAAATGTATCAGTATAACTGAATTACCTCTTGCAGTTCAATTAAGCTTATGGTAAACCTGTGAAAAGACAACTGGGCAGAACTCACAGTGTGGGAAGGAGAAAGGGAGGCCCAATGCTGACTCTCAGACAGGGTCAGAGAATTCAACTGCAAATACAAATTGTGCAAAATACATCTTAAACTGTTCTGCACATAGGCTAATTTTTCAAAGAGCTATTTTGACAAAAATTCAAAATGGCACCTTAAAAAGCAAATCTTATTTTTGCCAAGTTTATTCACATACTCTGCAAGAGGCAACTTTTTACTATGCCATGAGGCACAATCATGGCTGGCAAGCTGGAAATGACCAAAAACTCACCTCTGACCTCTGAATATGAATGTGACCCTGGTTCAGCCTAGCTTTTAACATTATTAATTTAAATTTTGCCTTTTAATGAACTTCAAGCTTACACAGCAATAATATTAAGTAGCAAACCCACCCTGCAGCAATTTTTTAGATTGAACTGCTTATAAAATCAGTAATTTCTCTTTCCCTTCATTTTTCGTGTTGTGATAAATCTTACTAGTGAGTTACTCACAGAAGCTCTGAGTATCCTGTTGTATGCTCTGGACTACTCACTGATGTTCATATATTTGTGCCTCATGTGGGATAAGTTCCACAACAGATAGTGCAATTTTTGGATAAAGTCTCTGGGGAATTGCCTCCACACGTCACATGCCACAGGGCATGCCTGCAGAAAATGTAGGAATGCTCAAGAATGAGCAAAGCCACTGTGCATCACCCAAACCCTACCAGAATATACTGGAAGAAAACTGTTACCTTCTCAGGAGGGATCTCATCACTGGGAAGACATCTGCAGAAACAGTGCTGCCTCCAGTTCTCCTGGGAAACTCATTCACTGCCAGATTTGCCTCCTGACTTCCTTTCTTTACTTATGGGGAGAGGATTAAGTTCCCATTATCACTGTGTCTAATACCCCAAACACACAGGGATATCAGCACAGTTATTTTCAGCTTTAAAGCTTCATTTCAGCTCCCAGGAAAGATGAGGCAAGGAACATTTCTGAGCACTGCAGATACTCTCTGGCTTTCAGCTGCCTAACACAGGGAGTCACTGCGAAGTCATCATACTGATATGGAATAGAAATGTAAACAAAATCAAGACTTGGAGATATCACTGTCCAGCCTGAATGCCTTTCTCAGAGGCAGACTGCTCAAACATATGTAACTGGAACATGTCAAAGGTTTTGGTACAAGAAGATCAGTAATCATGGTTCTGGTGTGAATGAAGAGCTTCATAACTTAATGGTACTGATTTGTCTTCACAACATCTGCTCATAGGAGGGCAGTGATTTTATGAACTACTGTTCTATGTCAAATCTGAGGTCACAAGTGTTCCCCTTGAGGAGATATTTGATATTCCTGGCTCAGGCCAGGTACTGGTGCCAGTAGCTCAGAGCTCTGAAGCACAGCTCAGCCAGGGCTGTGCCTCCAAGGAACTGTGGACTCAAACCCATCCCATGATTCACACCTGGATCCATCTAGCATGGCTCTGAACTCACCATATTTGCATTTTTATCAACAGCTCCTGAATACAGATCTCTAGAGGTAAGGGACAAACAGTTAACCAGATATATCACTTCACCTTAACCTGTCTTAAAAAAAATTAGAGTAAACAACTAGGCCTGCATCCAAGTGCACCACTTAGGAATGACTCACAGCACTGAGCCCAGCAGAAAGGATGTGCTAACTTAGCTCCTGTATCGGAATTTACCTTGGGCAACTGAAAAACTAACTGATTAATGATAGTCACATCAACCATTCATGGTGTCTCTGAAGCCCCACACCTCCAAGATGGAGATCTGGAAGCTTTCAGAGCACAGTGGCTGGTTATTGAAAGTGTTGCAGTGGCTGGTTCTCCCGTGGTTCAGATCTGCATCGAGGTACAGAGCCTGGCCATCACCACCTCCTGGGAAGAGACAAAGACAGGGTGAGGATATCTCTGCATTTCTTGGCATGGGGAACAGCTGTACAAAGACTTCAGTGCTTTTCCCATGGGGACAACTGACAAGCCCTCAGCAATATCTGCTTTCTGTCTTCAAGTGTAATAGTATATGATCAGATGCATAGATTTTCAATGACAGTATCAGAACTGGATGATTTCTTTTAATAATAATAAAGAAAAGCAAAGCAACTCAGTAAGAACAAAAACTACCTGCATTTAAGATTTGTATTTTAGTGCTGGAGGATACTGGAAGCTACAACTGCAAATTTTTCTCCAGTAAAGGAAACCTAAATAATTCTGTCAGCAGTCAAAAATCAAAGCTGGGAGAAGAACAAGATCAGTAAGTAACAGCACTGGCTTGGTCTTCTAAATCACTATAAGACATGTAAGCGTTGAAAGCGTTTTGGTTATCTGTGGGTCTATGTTAAGGTTCACAGAGCTTTCAGTCAGAAAATGCAGAGCAGTGAAATGAAGATAGAAATATGTTAGGAGAACAAAAAGGAAGATTCCCTTTTGCTTATTGGGCAACCATCAAAGAACAATTACTAAAGCATCTGAAGAATTCAAAGGGTGTGAATTCTGGTCCACAGCTGGAGCTGTGTACAAGATTCACTTCCATGTATCTACCCAAGCCTGCATCTCTTACTACCACCCATAGTGTAGTATACAGTAAATATAAGTGACTCTCTTACCTAAGGCTGATAGGAAGAGCTGGTGGGACACATCACACAGTACATCTCCCTGAAAGGAGGGTGGAACCTAGTGGGCTGGGGCTCTGCTCCCAGGGAACAAGTGACAGGACAAGAGGAAAATGCCTTAACCACTACGTAAGGTTTAGGCTGAATATTGGGAAAATTTCTGCACTGAAAGGGTTGTCAAGCATTGGAACAGGCTACCCAGGGTAGTGGTAGAGTCACCATCCCTAGAACTGCTTGAAAACCACGCAGATGTGGCAACGGGGACAAGGGTTAGTGGTAACCTTGGCAGTGCTGGGGTAATGGTTGGACTCAATGGTCTTAGAGGGCTTTTCCAACTTACACAATTCCGTGATTTTACAATTAGAGCACATGCTATTAAGTGGGAAATCAGCCAACACTTGATATTACAGAGGAACTTATAGGCCAGTTGCTCTCCTAACAAGTGTCATGTAAAGACTTTTGGGAAAATGACAAATATGATTTTAGATCTGTTCCTTGTAAATCCCATTTCAGTGACAACTTCACTAAGCAGACTTTTGCCAAAGTCAGCAGCAACATACATCCAATAAAGTTTCTGAAGAATTAACATGTTTTATAGTTTACTCTGTGTTTCAAAAGTCTGGATGCAAAATAAGCTTCTTTCTCCTACTTCTCATTGTGAATTATACAGTATGAAGGAATGGATGTACTTAAAGACATGACTCTGTTCTCTAAATGCTTGTTTGCAGGTTATCCTACAGAAAATTTTGGTTGGGGAATATGTCAGCTTTTGGGCAATTTTATCTGTACCTGTAGTGATACTGAAACAGATATGGCGTCAGGTGTATTTACCATGTATCTAAGGTGGACAGGAAGAGCTGGGTTGGATTTGTGCTTGAATTCTCACATTGACTCACCTACAATGATGCATTCACTGCTGCCAGCCATGAACATGGAGGCTGTTTTGGAAGGCAGGTTGAAGTGCCGAGCTGCTAAGAAGGGAGAAAGGCGATCTGAGGGCTCTGAGGGGATGCTGCTGGAGGAGAGGGTGCTGGAAGCTGGTTGGGCATGGTTTGCTGTCTCTGATCCAGTCGAGGCCAGTTCTGGGTGTTTTATGATCACCCACTCGTAACGTTCCACTTCTGGCTGCAGCTGCAGAGAGACAGAGAAGGGCAGAGCTGACGTTAGTGCACACACTCTACACAGAGCTCCACTCAGGAAAGAACATTCCAGTCCCTCACTGTCCACCCACACAGTCAGCAGTAAAGCTTGGATCAACCTTTCTTTTAAGCCAGATGTTATCCTTTATTCCTTTGCTTTTTAGGTGGTTGAAGAAATTATGCAATAACTTCCGAGTTACCTTATTACATCTCTCATCTCTAGATCATCCTTCTCTACAACGGTGTAAAAGGAGGGTGGAGCAAATTGGGGAAAGGCTCTGCTCCCAGTTAACAAGAGATAGACAAGAGGAAATGGCCTCAAGTTGTGCCTGGGAAGGTTTAGATTGGATATTGAGGAAATTTCTGCAGTGAAACAGCTGTCAGGCACTGGTACAGGCTGCCCAGGGAAAGGGCAGAGTGACGTCTGTGTAGGCTTTGCATGGCCTGGCTCTACGTACTGTGGGAGGCCACAGAGGTGGCTTCTGTGAGAAGCTGCTGGAAGCTTCCCCTATGTCCAGCAGAGTCAATCCCTAATGGCTCTGAAGATGGACATGCTGCTGGCTAAGGCTGGACCAGTTAGAAACAGTGGTAATGCCTCTGTGATAATGAAGGAGGGGCAGGAGGTGCTCCAGGCACTGGAGATGAGATTCCTCTGCAGGTAGTGGTGAGGACCATGGTGAAACAGCTGTGCCCCTGCAGCCTGTAGGGATCCATGGGGGATGCAGAAATCCACCTGTAGCCCATGGGGATCCATGAGGGATGCAGAGATCCACCCACAACCCCGTGCCGTGCCTGTGCTGGAGTGGGTGGATGCCTGGAGGAGGCTCTGCTCCAGTGGGAGACCTGGAGGAGAGAGGCCCTGCTCCCAGGCTGGAGCAGCCTGTCCTTGGAGGACAGCACCCCGTGGATGAGTGACCCACGCTGCAGCAGTTTAGAGAGGACTGTGTGCCTGTGGGAGGGGCTCATGTTGCAGAGGTTGCAGGGAGCTGCTGCTTGTGAGATTGGAGCCATGCTGGAGAAGTTCATGGAGAGCTGTCTCCTGTGGGAGGGACCCCAGGGCATAGCAGGTCAAGGACTCCTTTCCCTGAGTAGTGGAAGAAAACCTTGGGTGATGAACTGAGCAAACCCTCTAGCCCCACTTTCCCTGCACTGTTGGTGGGAAGGAGGGAGGGGCTGGGGGGAAAACGGCGGTTTTAAAGGCTTATTTTACTTCTCATTTTCCTGCTCTGATCTTGTTAGTAATAAATTCACTCTGTATCTCTAAGTTGAGCCTGTTTTGCCATTGGAGTGTTATTTTCCCAGTCCTTAACTCATGAACCTTTAGTTCAACCTTCTCTCCTCTGCCCAGCTCAACAGGAGAGGGTGAGTGAGCAGCTTTTGTGGGTGCCTGGCACTTTGCCAGTGTCAAACCATGACACCATCCTTAGAAGTGTTCAAAAATACATGGATGTGACACTTGGGGACATAGTTTACTAGTGAATAGGATGGCAGTTCAGGGTTGGTGATTTGACTTCATGATCCTAAAGATCTTTTTCAACCTTGATAATTCTATGATCTTTCAAGAAAATGTTCTCTGCAAGGGGACAAGAAGAGTCATCACAAAACTTGAAAGTACAATTTTTCCTCCTCATTAAGAGTTCAATAAACTTTATAAATTAGAAAGTCACATAACTCAGCCTCCTTCAGTGGAAGGGAGGTGACAGTTAACCAGAACAGTTGTCCTGGTACAAGGCAGCAAGAACAAAATTTTACTCACCCTAAACACAAAGCACTCCCCAGTCCCAAAGAAACTGAGCTTGTTGCCTCCCCGCCGGCGCTCGCTCCAGTCACTGGACAGGTAAGCCCCACAGACCTGGCACAGACAGCACAATCAGGCTTCCCATTGAAGGAGAAAGAGTGTTAAACCCTCTGAGACTGACATTTCAGAGGGCAAACCTGCAGGCTATACTTCAGCCTGAGTTTCAGAGCCTCCGTACCACTGGATTAAAGCAGCACAAGTACTTACATCTAAAGAGAGATTTAAACTGCTTTAATCAACCTAGTGGTTACCTCTAAATCCTAAGAGTGTCATAAATTATTTCATATGTCTGATGCCTTAAGGGAGACATTTTCTAACACAACCCCAGGTAGCATAGCATAGATCACTCCAGGCCAGTACAGTCTGACTCCCACTCCCTCACTTTGTATGAGCAGCTCTGCCTGAATACTTTTTGGTCAAACAGTGGCCTTGATGGCTTTCTTACATTTCACGGTGCAGTTAAAGCCAGCTAAGCTAAGCCAATGTTAAACTAGCTCAGATATTTAGAGCAGCCACTCAAACTGCATGGGGGCCAATGGTCTCCCATAAAGAGAAGCACCCTTTGAGGGCTGAGCTGGTCTCTGGAGTCTTGTGTTTGCACTAGAATTTTTTGCTACCAGCAATACACATCCCTGCCAAGTGCACACAAAGGAAACAAAGAGGCTCCAAGAATGGAATGAAAGCATCTGTGCTACTTTCCCCCCAGAAATGGGAAAAACAATTATGATTATACAGAATGGTTCTAAGGTACATTTGCTGTTTGGCCTCCATGAGCATTACAAGCAGAGCTCCTAGGACAAAATTACTGAAGATCAGATTTGGTTTAGATAGATAAATCTGTATTTAGATTTAAATCTAAATTCAGACTTAGAATTAAATCTAAATGCCCCAGAAGTCCATTTGATGTGATATGCCTGATGGGTATGAGAGGCAGAAAATAAGAAGGCAATTTTTTTTCATTCTGAAAGTTAACTATAGACATACTAATAAAGGATGAACAACCCTTTGCAAAAGCTCTCCAAATCCGTAAGCACAAACAAAGCACAAAACAATCCCACCAATGTTTTTCTAATAGTTTTTTGTTTCTTTTTTTTTCCACTAAAACATGCTTTTTTGACGGGTAAGAAACAAACCATCTTATAAAAACCAGAATCCCTTACAAAGCCAGACTTTTGACAGGATCCAAGACAAGAAGCAAAATAATCGTTCTCTCCTCCACCCTCTAGACACCAGAGACATTCCATAAGCCCCTGGCATCTCAACACATGCCTGAATGGCCTGAAACCACAGGCAGAACTATGAACTGGCCTGGAGGGTGAGCAGTAGGTAGATGTAAATAAGAGTAGAAATGAGCTTGTTCATGGATAGTCATCCTGCAGAGAAGTAGGCAGAAATAAAGCCCACAGGCTGCCATAACAGCTTAATGCCATATACAGAATATTTAGAAGTGATGGACAGTGGCACAGTGAACACCACCATTACAGGAAGTTCCTGTGTGCCTTCCTGAGAATGTTCTGGGAAGACTTCTTGTTTTATGTACTAATTTTGTAAACAAACATGTTGCTGTTTTCACATTATGCTGTCCAATATTGTCATACACAGGAGCAGAAATAAGGGAATCTGTATGCACTCTTCCACAGGCTCTCAGAGGTTCACTGGCTTATATTTTTCCCAGTCAAGAATGAGATGAAACTAAGGCTTTTATTTTCACATCATGTAGTCCAACATTATTCATACCATTTAAATTTTGCAACTTTCTCTCCTCATATCCTTGAGAAAATAAAAATATCTTATATGAATCATAATTTCAGCACAATTCCTACTCTGTCCCTCTGATTCTGCATTTCAGAGACTGTCCAAGAGCAAAATGATCTACTGTAATCCATCACCTCTCACTACTTGCAGGTCAAAAACCAGTTAACCAAGACCTGGTTTGCAAGGTCTGCCCAAGAATATATTGCCCTATAACCAACAAATAGAATAATTTAAGGCATGGATTCTTAAAAAACCAAAGCCTTGCTAATTCATTTTATTATAAACAGGTGTGTGTTGCAACACAGCATTACACACTGCCCAAACCCCACTTAAATCACTTTTGCCTCCCTCACCTCTTTTGCTGTTGTCTTGATGAGAAGCAAAGTTGGTTCGTGTCCCTCGCTGTGGGAATAGAACCTGAAGTGCAGAGCACAACAAAGTGAGCACCCAACTGCCACCAACTGCAGCTCACTTCCTCTGCAACAGCAGGCACCGCCTCCTTCTCCAGCTCATGCTATGGCAAGCAAACACCTGAAGATTAAGAATATTCCTGCAAACACTTGATACAGTCCATGTAAATACTACAGCTGAGTGTAAAATAATACTATCAAGCAGCTGTTCTCTACTTGATCCCCTGTACAGTTTATGTCTCTGAAGAATAACTTGAAGCTTACCTAGATCAACTGTCACCCTGATTTTTCAGTTTTTCTGATGCACTTTCTAACTTGATGTTTTCATGGTTTGTAGCTCTTTCTCACACATGGGTGTTATAATTAGAAATATGTTTTTGTTAAGACAAGGTTGTTTACATACTTTCTCTTGGTGTGGAAAACAAGTGATGGGCAGTTGTCTTGACCAACGGGATGGGAGAGGTATCAGCCTTCTCCTCCAGTCCCTGGTCTGTGTGAAAATACTATAAATTTGGAGTCAGATGTTTTAATAAATAGTGTTTAGCCTTCTTCACCAAGAGTGTCCGTGTGTGTCCTTGCATGTCTTACAGTGACAATCAACTGCAGCATTTTACAGCATTTTGAATTGAAACAACCTAAAGGATTGTAAAACAACCTAGAGGACTGATGGCTATGTCTGAAGAGCTTTAGGTCTCCATAGAAATGAATTGAGATGCATTCTTCTTGCTTTCTTTTGCTTCTCCTCACAGGCACATAAGGCTGGGAGAGCAGGTCACTCCCTGCCTCAGTATCTCAACTGCTGATGGCAAAGTCATTATTAGGAGCTATAGTGCTATAGTCTTCTGTACCAAGTGCAGGGACAACTCATATCTAGTTTATCTCACTTTAAAAAAAACCCAAACAATTGTCTTAAAAGGTAATTTCCAGTGTTCTTCTTCCTTGGACCAGTTTGAATGTGGTTCTCCATCAAAAGTACCTGCAGAGCAGCCACTGAGTTAAACCATTCAAACCCTTAAGGAACCAGATTCAGACTTACAGAATCTGTGAACTGATCCAAGTTTGACTTTTCCAATTGATCTTCAACAGTTTAAAATATTCTGGCATAGGAAACATCCCAGTCAAATGCTACAGGTAACAGGAATTTGTCACATTTATATTCCATCATTAATTATAGTCTTCAGATCAAGTTCTGAGTAAGCATGGCCTTTTTGTCAATCCAGCAAACACTTCACCAGTTGTTCCTTTCTGCCCTAGAGCAGAGAAGAGAAAGGAAGGTTCTCCTTACCTGCTCAGACTACAGCCATGCTCCAAGGTGGTGAAAAGCAGGAGGGGCTGGCACAGTGCAAACCGCTCTGGGATCCATGACCAGATATCCCTCATCTCCTTCACACTAACAATTTCTGATTTGAAGTTCTCAGCATGAACTGCCAAGTGTACGTTCTGCCTGAGAAATACAACACAAAATATTGAGAAGCAATAATTTAATGAGTTTTGGATTACTGAACTGAAACATGAGAAGACATCTGAACACTAACTCCAGCATATAAATTATTGGTCAAAGCTCCAGCTCATGGGATTAGGTGACTGTGACCTGGTGAAGGTAATAAACTATTACAATTTAACATAATCCTCAGAGACAGAGATCTGGCCTGACTGTATTTTCTATTCCTCTGTATGGCAGCTGTGGCCTGCACCTTTACATACAGAAGACTCAACACTGAGCCCCTAAAGATGACCATGGCCTTATATTTGCTGGTTTTGACAGTCTCACTGGCACTTGTATTTAAGCACAAAGAACAGAATAGCTAAACAAACAGCCAGGATGTAACAGAAATGGAAAGTACTTTTTCTGCCTCTGAGGTCCTGCCTGTATTATGGGATTAGAGAATTCCTAAACCCCCCAGAAACTTCAGAGAAATCAGTATTACCAGGGTAAGAAATTTTAACCCAAGGCAAATATTTGAAGCTTTTGAGAAGTTCCACTTCCTGAAAACACGTCATTACCAGTAACTTCAATTCATTATGAACCAAAAACGTTCCTGGGATCATGGTTACAGATGGAGCCTGAGAACATTAAGGGGATGCAAGACACTGACACTGGGAAGGAAATCTCTGTACCCCACAGAAGAGACTGATGCAGTTAGAAGGATTGATTCATGGCTTTTAAACACTCAAAAAACATCACCACCTTAACCAGCCCTCATTTCTCAGATTAAACAAGCACACAAACCCAGAGCCTGGGGATTAAACATTATTTGCTTCCATGGTCTATGTTAAATGCTTAAATTGCAATGGTGACAGCCAAGGGCACAGAATTTGCACAAGTCACTGAATTACTGGGCAGCCAGGTGTTAAATGAAGCTTTATTACTTTGCTGTGCATGCAAGGGTTTGGTGCAAGCATTTGCCTATTTCTGATGGGGTTTTTTTGACCACTGCACATCTCTCTCAGTTTCATTACCATGAAAAGGCCCTCAATACTTTACATCTGCATGGACCTGGATAACTTAGCTCACTCCCTAGAACTCACAAAATAGATAATTTTTTTATTTTTCAGGCTCGTAGTAACAGAAAATCAGCAGCATTTGCAATGCAGAGGAGTGCTTGCTTGCAGACACTGGGAATTGCTTTCTGTAATTCACTGTAGGTGCCTTGGTGTCAGCATTTTGAATGAAGTGACTCTTTAGGTCACTTAAAGTTACTAAACTTACTGTTTATTTTAGCCAAATGAACTAAATCAGTCTTTGGATTGCTACCCTGCAAAATTTAATGCAAGGAACTTCTGTGGGAAGCTATTTAAACAAGTTGTAACTATTTATGTGTTTTAAAACCCACATATCACTGACTAGACACATCATTTGTACTTTTAAACACAGCAATCTGAGGCAAAGAAGACATCCACTGAAACAAAGCAGGAGCCAAGTCTTGAACTGCCATGTCCAGAATCTTTAGTTCTCACTCTCTGTGTTCTGGCAGGTCTGCAGCTAAAACTGGTGTCACTATGTGTTGCCGTGTGTCTCAGATATCCCAGACCCCTCCCAGATGATTCCCTGCCAGATATGTCAATCATTCCTCCTCACATCCTGAACCCTGATAAGTGCTGCCTGTCAACTCTGCCATTCCAGTAGGGTGTAGAATGGTTGGCAGAATTCAAAAGATCCTTCCCACCCCTGGAAAGACACTGGGTCATCCAAGTGTCCTCTGTCCTTTAGGACTTCCCCCCCATACCTGGTTGGTGTCACCTGTGTTCCTTCCCTCCCCCTCTCCCTGGTTAAAAGACCTGGGCTGCCATGAGGTAGGGTTCTGCTGGAGCTGTTGCTGGATTCACAGGCCCTTGGGCCAGGAATAAAACTCTGAATCAAAACCCTCCATCAGAATCGGCTCCTTTCCTTCACCCTCGCCTTGAAGCCTCTCAGTGGAAGGTAAACCTGAGCTCCTGCATACCTGGCATGTCTCCAAGCCCTCAGCTGTAACATCCTGCTAGCCTGTGGTACCTCTGGGGTGAAAACACCAGAGCTGCCATAGGCAAACAGCGAGGGCCAGCCAGCTCAGGCACAACATCCTGGGAATATTGGACCAAACGTCAATTGCTATGGAACGCAGCTGAGAAACAAAGCCTTGATTTCAGCTCATCAGAAATTAGGATTTTTTCCTCCCCCCACATTGAAAAAATTAAAAAATATTCAGGGCAGTCAACTGTTTATTAGAATGAATTTCCAGCACAAAAGCAATAGCGATAAATAGGCTACGACTTAATAACAAATATCAAAACAGGTTTACATTTACACCTCAAGCAAGCCTCAGAATTATTTTATACCTGATCTGTATATTCTTCACATTTCTGTGAGCTGTTTGGGCAACTAAACCCCAGTTCTTATTCTAAAAGGCTCTCACACTCAGGGTATCTGCTTTTTCCTTTTTTCCTTCTGGCTACTCTGAAGTGCTGATTTAAAGACTTTCCTACCCAAACCCCTCTCAAGGCCTGTATTCAGCAGCATTCTGAACACATCCCTTTCAGTACCCTGTGCTTTCCCACAAATCAGCCACATAGGTAGCAGAACTCCTTTTCAAACAGATCTTTCTGATGTACTAGGAAAGTAAAATTTACCACCGTATTGGACATTTAAAACTGTACCAGGTACACAGTTCCTGCCCTTTGAATATCATGGTAAATAATTTTATATTTAACCAGACCATCTAGTTAAAACAAAAAATGTGAAACATTTGAAAATGACCTGCTATTTCCCAGTAACAAATCACAGCTGTGGATGGTTGAGACTGAAACCTGACCCTTTGAGACGTGTCCACAGAACCTGCACCTACCAAACCAAACTCCATGCTGCTGAGCAAACACACAACTTTTTTGGGGAGTTCCAGAAAATTGCAACTAGTTACAAGTTTCTAACCCTGTGTTAATTCTCTTATTTTTGACAGTATATATCTAATGACACTGAAAATCATCTCCTTCAGTTTGGCGGTTGCTTTTCAAAGTAGCAAATGAGTGAAAATGAAGAGAACACAAGCAGGCTGAGAAAACAACAAATGTTTTGGTTTATATTCATTGAGGAAAATTAAGTTTGGCCTTCACCACTCCTTTCAGGGTCATCTGTGAAAACATTGTAGCTTGAGAGAACAGTAAATTTGGACAGCATTAAAGTCTACCACTAGAACTGAACAAATTCAGAAGATTTACACCCTGCATTAGAATTTTCCTCATTTACCAGGATTTGCATGACAACCTTGTTTTGATTACTGAGGTTGGAAAGACTTGTTCAACTGCTATTATTCCAAGGAATTAAGATTGAAACCCAGCACAATTAATGTTTAATAAAGCAGCATTTGCTAATTTCATAGGAATGTTGCTTTTTCAGCTATGTTTTTAATACAATGTGCTTCAGAGACCTCAAAGCTCCCAAAGGTAAAGCCAAGGTTGAGGACATGTAGCAGCACCTGTAAAAGTAGATGTGCACTGTATTATTCAAAAAACAACAAATGCCCAACTCCAAAGATTACTTACTGAATTGCACCTTCCTGCTCTACTCTGGCTTGGGTCAAATCTTAGAGGAGATGCAATATCTTTAAAATCCATTATAATTTCAGTGAGGGTATAATTGTGTGGTAAAGGGAGATTTATTTTTTAGTCATAAATAGCAATATAAGTAATTTGTGGAATATAAACCTGAAATGCAATCCTGTGTCCAGATCAGCTACAACAGACACCCTGCTCTCCCTAAGTCCCCTCCAATCCAAACAGCTTCCTAGCTAAATCAAGGCTTTCTGCTACTTTCAGAACAACCAACTGCAGAAAGAATATACAGATGCTGAAGATTTGCTTGACTGGGATTAACTGCTTGATGATTTATTAGAGGTAAAATCCTCCACACTGAAGTTATGGTATAAAACATGCTTTGCTAAGTCTCTTAAGATGTTCTTTCAAACATGAAAACGAGGAAGTTAATTCTAACTTTGATTTTATAAATTAGTACAAATGTTAATGTGCATCACTCACTAAAGTTAACTCAGGGCACCTGCAACAAGGCCAGAGGATTCTCAAAGGCATGAATTTAAACCCAAACATCACTGGTATTTAATACTTCCAGGGCAGCCTTTCTCTTTGCAAGTTCTCTACTTATCAGGTATCACAATCCACTCACTGGGTTTTGTTCTTTAATATTTACTTTTCAGGCCAAGACTTGATAAATGACTTCATTAACCATTAATGCCCTATGGCTGAGTAACTCTGACCTTCTTGACACAGAAAAGGAGTCTTGCCTTCTTGACTCTAAAAAACCCTAACCTATTTAACAATAAATATAATCTACTCTGAATAGAGACAGGTCACTCTTAGGAGTGTGCCAAGTTGGGGTCAGTCTGCAATGAACCGCAGAAAGCTTCCAAAGAAGATAAAAAAGTTGACTCTCTTTCACATCTAATGCAACAGCATATAGCAGGTTTGGAGGTAAGATAATACCTAACAGCTCTTCTGAGCTGTTATTTGAGATGTTTAAAAAAAAAATTACACTTTTTCTTCCAGAGTAGAAAGGACCATTATTATAACAGTCCTTTATAGCCATAACCATAATCCCATGATGTATTTTCTTCATGTACAGTACTCTTCCCCACTCTGGAAAACACAGGTGTACTCTCTCTGCAGTGCTGTGCTGACTCCTCAGGCCCACCAGCCCCTCTCTCACAGCTCTGCAGGTGCTATGAACTAACTTTGCAGGAGGGAATTGAGGAGATGTGACACAGCAGTCGGGTGCTCTGACTGCTGCCCTGCTTCTCCTGCCCCAACGTTAGCAACATGTGATGGCCCCAGAAAAAACAACCAGCCAAGGACAGCAGGAATGAGCAAAGTGCAAAGACTCAAGTGTTTTAACCTACCTTTGGGGAGATGCAAGACTGCAAACAGGAGTGGTGCAGTGGAGATAGAATGGACAGAAGGAGAACATACAAGGAAAAAGATAAAAAAAGACAGAAAAGATCAGTGACTTCCTACATCCATGACAAAGTGAGTTCAAAGAGCTTGGATAGAGAAACAAAGTTTGATTTGAGTCACCCAGCACTAAAAAACAGGTTAAAACATTTATATTTCTATTTTCCCCCTTTTTTGTTATGTGATGGGGAAATAAATCACCTCTTCCTTGCACAGGCCAAACACAGCCGGAGCAGAGAACTGGCACCCCGTGGAGCCCTGGAGAACAGCTCACATCTCCTGCACTTCCATCTGTCCACACGGGGACCCACACTGAGCAAAGCCAAGCTCCCAGCAGCACCGTGCCTGAGGACACTCAATTTCAGTGAGTTTACAAAGGTAGCCAAGAGAGGATGAAAATTTTTCAATAGCAACTGTGCATAGCATAGCAGTAACTACTGACTTTATTTGGGTGTATTACTGTATTTTGCCTTGAAAGCATCACTGCTGTGAGTGAGAATTTCTCTGCAACATTTAACACAGCAAGAGCTTTTGGAGTGTCTGGGTTGGTTGATGTATGTTTTCTTTTTCTCTGGTTTATTTAAATTGATTTTTAAATTTTAGTTTTATTTAAAGCTCTAATTCTGTTTTAAACAATATACTCAAGGATATTACAAC
This sequence comes from Thryothorus ludovicianus, assembly GCA_013397245.1. Lineage (NCBI taxonomy): Eukaryota > Metazoa > Chordata > Aves > Passeriformes > Certhiidae > Thryothorus > Thryothorus ludovicianus. The sequence goes on along the minus strand of VZTB01013017.1, from coordinate 159,650 downwards.
TCTCCTGAACTTCCTTACAGGAAGACCCAATGGAGGAGTCAGTATTTTGTTAGAAGTCTTAAATACAATGGTCTGAACTGCCCCCAGTGTGACAATCCAGTGGCTAAAGGCCTTGAAATATTTGAGACTGACAGGAAAATGCTGAAGCTAATTGTAAACCAAGCTGTGAGTCTAAAAAATTAACACTTGGAAGAGACTTGGGGGAGCTTTACATGTATGCAAACACATTAAGGAGGCTCAGCTAGCGTTCATGTGATCTTTCAGGCTGAAGTGTACTGAGCATGCATTGCCATGCCACGGAATGGTATCTGTTTGCAACTACTGGAATTAACTCAGTAACACAGTAAGTTTGGAACTAACGCAGCAACAGAGTTGGCTGGAAGGTCCTACTGCATTAGTGGAGATTTAGAGAAAACGAGACTGTGTCCAGAATATCAAGTTCTAGATATCACACCCACAGACCCAGGGCCCTTTTAGAAGTCACCTGTCTTCAGAGGGCAGGGCAGTTCATAAAACTGTCCAACACTTAAACCTGAGAGTTCAAAAATGGTTGGGAGAAGTTTTCTGCTGTCAGAGGCCTCTGGAAAAACAGAACATGCACCACTTACCTGCACATACATTTGCACTTGGCAAGATGTTAATTTTGTTCAGATTAATACATAGCTGCCTTTTCTATATCCATCGAGAGGCCTTTCAGCTAAGCTTCTTATCAGTATAACTTTCACTGTCACATCAGAGCAGGATTTCATTTACTGGTTTCAGAGTTGGCTCTTCCCTTATTTCTGAGAAGGGCTTGTGATTATGCAACACTTTTTTGGATCTGTATAGTCACTCTTCTCTTGCATGGTTCTTTCAAAATTATTTTTTCTAACAGTACATGAACCTGTCACAAAATAGGTCAATGTGGGAACCAGGGCTTGTCTCTGACTGCCCTGGAAGCTCAGGGACCCAAACAGGGGTCTCAGAAACCTTGGCACAGAGCCCAAAACACCTGTGGTTTGGATTTTAGCCCATGGGTACGACTGCCAACCTTAAAAGAAGAATTACAGGTCACAAGAATTTAAATAGAGTAATAGTAAGTTTGTCACAGGGTGTAAAAGTAGTTTTTGGGTTCTAGTACAGGGGAGTAGGTGCTGCTAAAATGGAGGAACCTCGTGGCTTTTTGGGTTTCTTCCTTCTTCTTCGCATTCTCCATTTCTGCTGTGACGCTGGCACGGGTGATTGGTTTGAAGTAGAGATAAACTGTCTAACATAGATGATAGATACTGTAAAGTAATTGTAAATAATGTAAATGTAGTTTTTAGTATAAAAGATAAACACCACCTCTGAGGTGGAGAGAAGGCCTTCGACTGTCCTGCTGGAGGGAGCTCAGCGGGTCAGAGAGAGAATGTTTTAGGTAAGACTTAATAAACAACATTGAGAACGTGACCTGAAGAGTTTCAGCTTTTTGTTTCATCTTGGGCGTGAAAAAAGGACTTTTAACATGTTGGGAACATTTTTAAAGCAGCAAACCTGACAGTCAACTCCTACCTGTGAGTACTATACTCTTGACTTCCAGGAGGCTTGCAGTCAAATTTATTTAAAAAGTAATCTGTAAATAAGACTTATTTATTCCTTGTTCTGTTAAAACAGAGGCAAAATGTTCCCAGCTGTGACACAGCCTTACACTAAAGAAACTGCTGAATTCACACTACTGGGCAGCATCAAACTGACATTTTATACAAATAATATCACATTTAAGAATCAATTTTCACATTTCTTTGCGTATGTTTCTTCCAAGTAATTTATCAGTGTTTTTTCCAACTTTTCTAAAATGCCTTTTAGTTTAAGAAGTTATGCTTAAGTTTTTACATTAAAAAGTGTGTTTATGAAACACGCTTTTGAGATATATCACTTGTAATTAGTATATACTTGTATAAATTAATAACTGAGCAAGCTACAAGAAACTTCTGTTCCTCTTGTATCATAACACTTGAGTTACACTTCCCATTGCAATCCCAGCAATGCTTGATTTTGGAGCTGCTGAGTTTTTTTGCAGAGAAGATGCATCAGCAGACACCACATGCACCAGCTGAGCTTCCTCATCAGTCACCCAGGGCTGCCTGAGTGCTCCACACACTGGGAAAAATCGGGAGACTGCTCAGGTTGCCTGTGCTGAACCCTACCTTTTCTGTTTGACCGTGATGCCCTTCTGCTGCAAAGCCTTCTCGTTGGCCATCTGCAGGAGCTGGATCTCTTTCCGAGAGAAAAGGCGGATGGCAAAGGCTTTTTCCAGGAGCTTCTCCGGGGACACTGACTTGGCGATGTCCCTCACGAAGGCTCGAATGTCCTGCTGTATGCTGTCAGACTCCATGGGCTGCCCAGCTCTGACTTTGTGAAAGAATTTCAGGAGAGCCAGTGCAACACGATAGAGGACTTTGTACCCTTCCACCAGGAAGACGTCGAAGACCCGTGCAATGTACGCCATGGGCAGCTCCCCGAAGAGCCAGCGCTGCCAGTCCGAGTACACCTCCAGCACGTCCTCGGACACCGCCACCATGAGCTTGTGGGCCGCCTGGCAGTACTTGTTCACCAGGTCCCCGAAGGTCATGCAGGACGACTCGAAGGCCAGGAAGGTTTGGTCGATGAGCCGCTTGGAAGGGTCGTTGCAGGCCAGGATGCGACAGACCTGCTCGAAGCACTCAGCCTCGTCCCTGCTGTAGTGCAGCAGCAGCGCGGTCAGCGAGGGCAGCGCCGGGCAGAAGGAGATGTCCGGGAACTGATTGGCGACGCACAGAAGGATCTTCCTGACAGCGCCGGCGCCCTCCGCGTTCAGGCAGTATGTGGGGATCAGGCTGTTGTCCACGAACTCTGGCAGCGGCAGGGAACTGCTGCTGCGTTTTCCAACGATCTTCACCACAATGTCCCGGTATACGTTTGCGTCCGGGGTCACTGTGCGGCATGGGATATTGCTGATGAGTTTGTGGTACACTTTGGCTCTCAGAGAGTGGTTTTTGGCCCAATAGCCCTGCCGGGCCAGTTGCTTGAGCTCATGGAAGTCTGTGCAGGTGAGGTCTTTCGTATCCTGGCCCTGGGCACTCACATCCATTTTGTCCCAGTCCACAAAGCTGCTGTATTCCTCCATAGCTCCAGAAGAAGCAAATCACGTAAATCAAGAGAACAGAGACCTTAGTCATTGATGGACTCTTAGATTTTTCTGCAAAAGGAAAGTAAAAAACCAGATGTTTGAGTAACAGATAATCGCTTATTTTACTTATAAACACACATACATACGTACTTGTTCCTGCAATGGCAAAACTGTTTTCTAAAGCAAAGAAAATTAAAGATGCTTTTTTATTTTTGAGGCAAACTTTTCTTCCATTCTGTCAGTAACTCCTACTGCAGTAATTGATCAAAGGCCAGCCAAGAGGCTGACCCTGAGGACATCTCCCCAGGAAATTAATTTCCCTAACTGAAAGTCCAAGCTGAGGCATGGACATTCACATTAACATTCCACTTAAGAGAACAGAAGACTAACACTGCAAAAAAAACATATTGCAAAGTATGTTCAATCTGCAATCTCTCTTCTCAATTCTCTGGGAAAGTATAAGTGAAACTTATACTAGAAGGATGCAGTCTCACAAGTAGCGTATGTTGTTCTGAGACTGCGGCCAGTGAGAAGAGACACCGTGCTCCTACAAACCACACCCATGTCCTCTGAGTCCTTTCTTTGTGCTGGTACTAGCACTTGTGCGACCACATAGTCACTGAGATTAGCTTGTTAATCTGGTACAATTTTTCTTTTCCACTAGGTAAGATTTCTTCATGGAAAGGGTGGTTACAAATTGGAACAGGCTGCCCAGAGAGGTGGTGGAGTCACTGTCCCTGAACGGTGTTCAAGAAATATCCCTGGAAGTGTTGAAGAAATGACAGGATGTAACAATTAGTGCTTTGGTCTAGTTGATAAGGTGATGACTGGTCAAAGGTTGAAATCAATCTTGGAGGTCATTTCCTACCTCAATGATTGTGTGCAGCTGTACAGTCAGCGAGATTGTTGTGAGTGCCAGAAGAGAGACTTGTGCAGGACAAGAACCTTGCTTCCTGACTGCAGAACAGGGTCAAATCAGCTTCAGACACCCTCATTAAAGCACTTACACTTTTCTAAGTGCTGCTCTGGATGCTGGCCATGCCTTGTCACACAGGCACACAACAGCTCTCCCACAGGAGATGCCACAGACACCTTTGTGACAGCGCTAGGAGCTGAAACATCAGGTTTTGGCCCCTAGTGCCTTGTGCTGATTTCCCACATGGCTCCAGGCTCAGAGCACACCTGTGTCCCAGCACAGAGTGTGGCTGTGACCACTGAAGGCCATATCCAAACTGCCTTTAATCAGTCAGTGCAAAGCCAGAAGGGGATGCCAGCTGAGTGCTGGCACCTCAGCCCATGTGCCCTCAGCGTGGGGACAGCTGTGAACACGGCTGGGAGTGCTGCACACCCTGCAAAGGCAGACAGTCCCTACAAAACCCAACAGACCTGGGAAACTGTTCCATCCAATTAAGGCATTATATAACAAGGGTAAGTAAATGAAAACATTCACTGAAAGGCTTCCAAAGAACTCTTAGTCATCCCTCTATTGACAGACTGAGAACTTGATATTTATTGGCATTGTTGTCCATAAATCAGGTGCTTTAAAATGATTTGAAACTCTTAAGGTAGATATACTGTCTAGATGAGATCTCATCCTCCTAGTTGCACCATAGCAAAATAAAACGTTTTGCCTGAAACAGCCATAGCAGCCAATCCAGACAGTTTTAGATTCTGAGTAAATGCTAACCTGAGTATTTTGGAATCACAAGCTGAAAGTCCCAAATTTAACTCCTCTTTTAAAAGTTTGGCAGCAGCATGCAGGAGCCTTTCAGAGAAGGCTTTTGGATAACTCTTCTCTATCATATTTAATTCAGGGCTTTATAATAAAAGACTGGTTTTGGATCATCTTAACAGTGCAAGAGCGATACAGAAATGCTCACCATTTCTTTCTGTTGCATTATTTCACATCTGAAACTCAGACTGTAATTAAAGAAGGCAACGCATTGTCCTGACTCCAGTTCTGAAAGTGAGATATCTTACAGGGTTCAGCTGTGGGGTCTCAGTGTGAGCTCAGCGTGTATTTCCTGGAGATCCAGTAACAGCAGGACACCAGTCCATTGCAGTGCCAACGTCAGCTCCAGGGAAGTGAACATTTTTCTGTAATTCTCCACCTGGGAATCACAGAAACACTCATTTTTCATTCAAATTCTAGAATAAGGTCCTTTTGTAGAAGAGAAATATAATTCTACTTTGCAGGGGTGAAAGCATGGGAGGTTGAACCATTTTGCTTCTGGACACTTCAGCATAAAAATATCATTGCCCTGTGCTTGCTGCAGTCCCCAGCACGCTTCCACCTCCTGCCATCATCCTTTGGGAGCTGCTTAGATTTATATTAGGGAAGCTTAAGTAAAATATCCATCATATAAGACAACTTCAAGGACACCCAGATTCATCTTGGCTGTCTTCATTTTTCCTGTAAACTTTTTTCTCCTGTCTTACTTCTAAGATACACAGGCATACTTAGAGGCTGCATCAAACAGACATTTTTCACTCTAGCAATTACTGCCCATTCCAGAGACTAATGAATTTGATCCAGAGACTAATGAATTTGAGGAATATGTGCTCTTGAAGCTCACTGAAATCCATGGCTAGAGGATTTCAGAAGTTTTCTTTGCCAGAAGTTTTAATTTGAGTTTTATATGTATTTTGGCTGGGATAAATCTGAGGGCTGCTCATGCTTTTCACAGGTCTAGGTGTTGCAATAAAAAGTGACAGGCAAAGCAGTTGGGCACTGTCAGGGCTGCCAAAGCATGACCAGCTCTTACCTGTGCTTGCAAAACCAACAGAACTTGTGTGCTTCAGTGTAATGGTGCATAGCTCCTGATACTTTGCCAACAGCTATTGTAAGCCAGCAGGCCTCAAACACGGAGGACTTACTTGCCAAAGGAGAAAAGCCCAAGAAATTTCAGGAAAATTCCAGTCAGACTTCAACTCCTCCTCAACTGTTTCTGAATTGTCCTCCCCCTCTCCTGCGAGGTAAATTCTCTCTTTTCTGGTAATCATGTAAAGAGCAAAGTTTAACTTTGGGCTGCTGGGAAAAGGAGAAGGGAGATGTCTCGTCCTCAGCAGTCAGTGAGTCAGGGCTGCCTCCTGCCCAGCCCTCCCACCACAAGGAAGCAAGCAGGCACTAGAGACTTGTATTTGGAGGGAGGCTGGAGTTTCAGCTCGGGAGCAAAATTAGAGGATGGCTGTCTGAGAGTGCAGTTGTGTCACAAAGTTCCATATTCACCTAAACTACCTTGCCTACCCCTCCATATAAAGGAGGGTAAGACTGGCAGAAGACAAAAAACATTTCAGAATGAAGTGTTTATAGACAGATATGGCTGTAGGCAGGCAGAGAGACTCATTTACAGACCCTTATTGCAGTAAACATCTTTACCTCCTGCTTTAGAGAAGTCAGTATCATGTTTTGGTAAATATTCTCTAACTGGAGATGCGGACAACAGGATGGAGGAGCACCTGAACTGCACAGAACTGAAATAAAGTCCAGTATGTGTTAACATAGAACCATAAGGGTATTGAACAACCAGCAAAAAAAAAAAGCAAAAAAAAAAAGCATTATTCATAACAACCATAGAATCCCAGAATGTTCTGTGTTGGAAGGGACTTTAAAGCCCACCTCATTTTACCCCCTGCCATGGGCAGGGATACCTTCCACTATCCCAGGGTGCTCCAAGCCCTGTCCAGCCTGGCCTTGGACGCTTCCAGGGATGGGGGAGCCACAAAACTCTAAAGTTCTGTACTAAAGGCAAGCAGCCATTATCCTTTCTAGTCAGAAAAAAGCAGGAATTAACACAGAACAACAGAACCCGGAGAAAGAGCTTTCTTAGTATCCGCCCCACAACTGCAGATTGTTAAGATTTATTAAGTTTTTTTCAGAGTTTTATTAGAGCTCGTCAGGTAAGTGCAGTATATAAAAAAAAAGTAAGTACACAAGTGAGAAGTAGAACTAGAAAAATGCATACTGAGGATCTGCCAACAATGGCTGCAGCACAGGCAAAAGCTTTTCCAAGGTTAAGTTTAAACTCTGAAGCAGGCAAGCAAGTACTACAATTCAAACCCAAGCAAAGACCATAGTAACTTGCATAATTTTAAGCTGGTGACTGAATTTTCAGGAAATACTTAGCTTGCTATTCTAGCCATATTTTCCATTTCATTCCCCTAGCTCTTCCCATTATCTTTTGGACTGCTTTCAGAAGACTGCTGAAAGCTGTCTGGATCTGTAGAAAACACACAGCAGTGAAGCTAAGCATGACAGGCAAATTCCCATACTGCCTATGAAGAAAAATTCTACAGAAGTGTCTAAAAACACATCATTAAAAAATATTTGAATTATTACTTATTTTCAGCATGGGGAATATAAGGTTATATTCATATATATATATCGTTTTTACTAAAGATAACATGGCTGAGGGCAACTTTGATACTTTTATTATTTAGAATAATTATTTTATTATTAGAGAGGTTTGTTTGTTTTTCCTTTCCAAAATGGAGGAATTAGCAAACTGAAATATCTGAACTACAACTAACTCAGAGTTAACTATTTCTTTCAAATTGAGAGTACACAAAATACTCTACAGTAATGAAGGATTCACAGTCTAAACTTCTTTAAAATAAATTCCAACTTTGGTTAAAGTCTGACATTACATTATTTGATGTTGCTTTTAATAAATATAAAAGACTGTCCTAAAAACCCAAGCTATAATTCATCAGGAGATCCTGGTTCCCTGTTCTATTTAGGTATTCTTGCAACTTTGTGTTCTGAAAGTCTGCCCACAGTTTAAAAAAATATTAAGATGTTTCATTTAAAGCTAGGGTAGCTGCTCTATAACAGGAACTACCACAGTTTGAAAATTACATTTTTCATCTCGTGCATGGGCAGTTACACCACTTTGGATTCAGCTCTTTGCTATGTACAGGTACAGTTAGATACTGACAACCAACATTTTGGCAGGCATTTTTATAAGGTTCTAACAGAAGACAAATTTTCTCTTTTGCTGCCCTGCAAATCAAGAGTAATGTAATCCTCCAGACCTGCAGTGTATCATTTAGTGTTTATATTTCTGACCAGTGCTGTAGGCATGGAAAAGACTCAAATTTACTCCTTTTCATAACCTTGTTAACTAATCCATGCAGGAGGCACATTAAGAGATAATGAGAACTGCTTCCTCAAGTAGTCTTTTTCCCAGTAAGCGGAAATTAACTCCAAAACTCTGAGGAGGTGAATTCCATTCTTGAGGAATACTCAATCACCTCTGAGATGTTTGCTTCTTAAAGGGAGGATGTGGTGAACTTTTTGGTTTTATTAAGGTTAGGATTAAAAGTGTGAGAGATAGAATTTTTGTTTAGATTTGGATGCTTATTATTTATTATGTTAGAATTGTATTGACTGTGAGTGTTTTTATATGTTAATAGAGTAGAAATGGAGTACAGAGATGTTTTTAATTTTTTTTAAATTTTAAATCATTTATGACATGTTAATTTATTTTTGATTTAATAATTAATTATTCATGTTTTGTATTGTGGATTTTTAAAATTAATTATATAAAACTACTTAAACTGGAGGAGAAGGAGGAGAAGGAGGAGAAGGAGGAGAAATTTGTTTTAAATTTTCTATTTTATTACATATATATTACATTATATTAGCACAGAAAGCTTGAAATCCTCTGTGTCCAGGATTCCCACAGGAAGTCTGACAGAAGCACAAAGCAACACAGCAAGGTAGCAGTAGCTGCAGAACAAACCACAACTGGCAGGCAGCTTCCCTCTCCTCCCCCAGCATTTCAGGGCATCTTTCCCAAGCCAGGCCCCACAGCAGCACAACCTTGACATCCCTGCTACATGGATCTGGGAACAAGACTGGACACCGGCGCTCCCCCTGCGCTCAAACACCTCCCGATCAGAAGCAGTTTGTCACTCGCACAGCCTCGGTGAGGTCCCGTGTCACCCCTCCCCGGGGCAGATGTGCTCAGAGGTCGAATTAAACACTCCATTTAGCATCAGAACGGCCAGCCCGTGTCACGCAGAGTTCGGGCTGCACCGGGCAGCGGCGATCGCTTCCAGCCGGGCGCACACAGCTCGATGCATCGCTTCAGCGCCGTTCAAGCGCTTCGATCTCCGCGGCGTGCCCGGGGCGCTGCCCGAGCTGGCAAATATCCCTGACACCGCTCTGGGACAAGTTCAGAAATAGTGTGAGAGCAGATTACTAGAGGCTTCCTGCCAGGTTTTTGGTATGGTCTTAGGGCAAAGTCTAAAACTGTCTCAATTTCCCAAGTAACTGATAAAGACCAAATATCAGAACACTCTGCAGGGCAAATACTTTTAGGCATTTAGATGGTTTCTCTCTCGGGATATCACCAATGCATATGAAGCACAGATTTTGTCCTAGAATCCCATGTTTTCTTTCTTAGGAACATATTATCACCTTCTTAAAGTCTTTATCTGTATTTAATTTGTTGTACACTTTATTACAGTCTAAATTTCAGACACACATTCAGACGCAGCGTTTATTCGCTGCAAGGTAAGTGATAGCAGCTTATATTCAGGAGAATGTGCATGGATAGAAACATGGAACAGTTTGGGTTAGAAGAGACCTTAAAGATCATCTCATGCCAGCCTCCCTGCCATGGGCAGGGACACTTTCCACTAGCCCAGGTTTCTCCAAGCCCCAGTGTCCAACCTGGCCTTGGACACTTCCAGGGATCCAGGGGCAGCCCCAGACTCTCTGGGCACACTGTGCCAGGGCCTGCCCACCCTCTGAGTAAAGAATTTCTTCCTAATATCTAATTAAAATACATCTCATAGCTGCAAGCACTTCAATACAAAGCATCCCCTCCTCCCTATCTCTGGGTTGGGATAACAGAAGCACTTCTGTTGTCCAGTCCCTGTGGATACTGTGAGCAGTAAGATACCAAAAAGGCACAAGGTAAACACACAGAACCAAATAAGGCAGAAGTCTGGGGTAAAACACAACACATTTTTGTTGAAAAAATGTAAGAGGAAAGAAATGGTTAATGGCTCCACAAAGGTTCAAAAAGGCTAAAGAGCAGAGCATTATAAGAGGGTAGTGGAGGTGAGTGCTATCAAAGCTATAGGTCAGTAGCTTTCCCTCCTAACTATATCATAAAAACACTCAAGGAACAAAAAGTAAAATAAAAGAGAGGTTAATTCCTACTTTTTTTCCTTCCAGACCAAAAGAAAACTGCACTTAACCTGCAAAACTGTTTTATATGATACATTAAAAATGATCCATCAAAAAAAAAGATCATCTGTCAAAGTAGTGCAAAAAATCAATACAATTTTCTGACTACATTGTCTGAGTTTTCCTTCTGGTCCTTTCAAATCACAAGGCTGAAAAAATCCTTCATTTTGTGCTAATTCATCTTCCCTTTGTTGCAAAATCAGAAATAACTACAAACATGTTTGCTTTCAACAGCAAACTGACTCTGAACATACAATCTTTGGTCTTATTATTTTAACTTTCCCATAACACCTCAGTTTATATCTTTTTCTGTTTGGAAGTACAGTCAGCTATGTAGAACCAAAGACACTGTTGACTGTCAATGAAAAATTTGACATGGTATCTAATCCATATATAATAATCCAATCAGTTTTCCCTCTCTGTTGCAATGGATGCTGTCAATTTGACATCACCTTGAGACCCTTTTCCACTACATTTACTGGCAGAAAAACATATGTAAATATCTGTTGATGGTATGTTCTCCTCTAAGACACTGTGTCTTGCATTGGTTTCTGTCAAACACTGATTTATTCATTTTCCTCTTACCTAAGCCAGAAAGTGCAGGAACATGTACTCTACAGGTACATCCAGCCATGTGTTATTTCTTTTACATTTAGAATTTCTTCAGGTCTAGAACAGCAGCTGACAGTATGAATGGAAACACATTCCTAACCCTAACCCTTAACTCTAAAAAAAGGTATCTGCATACACGGCTTCCAACCTTCATTCCTGAAATTATGCTATAGAAAACAAGGTGACAAATATCCTCAGCAAAGAGAAGAACAGCTGATTAACCACATAATTAAAGTGCTTGCAGCTTAAACAACTCATTTCAGTTTCTAAAATCACAAGCAGTATTATTACTTGTGGCGGCGGTGTCACAAAGACTTTTAGCTCCCTCTATACAGGACATACAAAGTCTGCATTAAATAGGCAATTTCTGGAAAGTGTCTCTCTTCTGGGGACTAACAGATACCTGTGCAGGTATTTGGTGCACAGGTATGTGATTTTGGAATTCCAGCTCTGTAGCATTTGGATCCCCAGTTCTGAAACAAACCCAACTATACTCTGAAGATATGCATTGCACTATGGGTTTAGAACAGCTGATCTGCTGAGAGTTGGTATCTGTCCTTTGTCCTATTAGGTAGAAAAATTCAAACTAATTTAAACATTATTTTTCTTTTCAAAAGGCTGATAGTCAGTGTAGCAGGTTTGGCAATAACATAATACTAGTTTTCTGAAACACAGTCACTACACTTGTACTTGTGTACAAGCTACTTCTCCTTTAAGTTGTTTTCCCTACAAAAACATAACAAAACAATGAAGTGTTAGATTTTGGCTGCTACACCAAAGTTACACTTATTTGACAACATAATCAGGAGAGGGAGAAAGGGTTTTACACTGACAGAGACTAAGTTTAAATCAGATATTGGGAAGAAATTCTTTCCTATGAGGGTGATGAGGCCCTAGCACAAGGCACCCAGAGCAGCTGTGGCTGCTCCTGGACCTCTGGGGGCGTCCAAGGCCAGGCTGGGGCCTGAAGCAGTCTTGGGACAGTGCAAGATGTTCCTGCCCATGGCAGGGGTGGACTGAGATGATCTTAAGGGCCCTTCCAACCCAAACCACTGTGCTGATGCAGCTGCCTATACCCCAAGCATCATTCAGCATGCTCCTCAACACAGACATTGCCAGTCTCCTAGATTTCTTCTGAGCCTCTCTCCCAAGACAGTGGGAATCAACAGGTCATGGTCTTTTGCAACATGTATGAAAGTTCAGGCAGTCATTCTCTAACTGCAGAAGTTTAAACAGAAGGAGAACAAATGCGTTATGTTAAAGCCTAGGAGTGTGAACACCACAGATATGAGCACTTCCAAAGATTAACGTCAGAGGTTTTGAAACATTTGAGTCCAGAACTGGACCTCACAGCACATATTCCCCCCAATACATTGAATGCAAGCCAGTCAATAATTTATTATAGTGCAACGAGAGCTATTTTTGTATCAGGTGACTGTGTGGTCAAGGACCAAAGCAGGAAATAGCTCAAGAACACCATTTCTGCAACAAAACCCACTGCACACACCATGCAATTTTGTCAGACTATTGCAAATAAACCTGAAGATAAAGGCATCCCCAAACAAATTTGAGAGAAATTGTAGTTCTTTAGTCCCAATTCAAGGCCGTACAGACAGAATATAAGGAGCTATTTTTCTTTCAGACCATTAACACCGTTTATCAATTTTGAGTGGTAACACACACTTATCTGTGCCTGAGCATGCAGCTACACAGCTCAAAAGCAGCAGCTCCAGCTGCCTCCCCAAGCTAACATGGAGGGCAGGGGGAATTCTGCAGAGCCAGAAGAACAGCCAGGAGCTAACTTTGGTATGTTACCAGTAATGTAATGTGCTTGTCACTGACTGTGTGTGGCTTCAGCACCAAAGCAAAGGCACTTATGACCTAAACAAATGCCAGACAATGCCTACAAGACAAGACAACAATAATGCCTAAACAATGCATTATCAGATTGCAATAGCTTTGGTATTGGAGATGGTGAGACATCCGTATAGTGTGGACTGGTTTGCTTTGCTTGCTTTAAAAATACAGACAGTTACTTTAGTAGAGGGATAGCTTTTTTCCCATTTTTTTTTACAGTCCAAACAAAAGGGGGATTAGAGGATGGAGGCTCTTAAAGATTTCACATTAAAGGACAAAGAAGAAAATACAACCAAGGGCAGAAAACAAAGGTCACAAGATAAGGAGTGAGCTGGGAAGAGCAGAGGTACTTAAATATGTGGCGGATCCACAAACAGCTTGCTAGAAACATTTACTTGGCAGCACTTAATCATTAACAGCAAAAAAATAAAAAAACCCACAGACAAACAAACCCCCCAGAAACAAAGAACAAAACAAAAAACCAGCAAAACCCTCACCCCAACCACCAAAAAAATCCCAAACAAAACAAAACAACAACCCCAAAACCAACCAACCAACCAAAAACCAGGGAGAAAGCTGTTTTCCTTTGAGTTAAAATTTCTGGCTACAGGAACACCTGCAAACTTTCAAATATTAATGACATAAAAGATAGAAAAGTACAAGGATTCCCAACATCTAATTATTGTGTAATACTATCCACAGCTGTTTTGAAAATTACAAAGGATATAAGTATCAAGTATTGCTTGGAAGGAACAAAGAACTACCATAAAACGTTGCTGGAATCCTTGGACTGGAGTTATCATTGCTACTCCTGAGTAACTGTCTCGGGGAAGTCTTTTGTAACAGTTTAACAGCTAGTGATTCCAGAAAGAAGGGAATTCCAACAAGAGGGAATCCCTCTTCTGGTAATTCAGTGCCCTAGATATGATCCATGTTATTTCCGTGCTCTGGGTACTCCTGGATGCTCTGAAAATCCTACTAGGATTTCCTCTAAGCCAGAAAAACTTTCAGATGCTCCAGCTTCTTGTAGGAATTGGACACAAAACCATAAGGATTGAGATAATACACTTCAAAGGAGAAGTCCCACTTTTCTCCCATCACAAGTACACAGCACCTGAGAGGTGTCATCCCTCCTGCTGTCCTGGAACCAGCTAAGCATGCTGTACCCACCCGGCCACTGCGTGCCTGCTCACAGGCGCAGAGGGCGGGGAGCATTTTGGCAGATTCTTGCTAGTGCTCTAAATTTGGTGTTTGCTGGCTAACAACGTGCCAGCCCCAATATTCCAGCAGCAATCTTCACTGAAGGATAGGCTGGAAAGACTAACGTGATAACAAACTCGCAACAAAATTCTACTTTCATTACAGACATTTCAAAAATTTCATTGAAGGTGGAGGCTGCAGAGTACAAATTCTGGGTTTACAGAGCTTTCCCTGTGAGGATAAATGCTGGGTTTAGGCTCTCCCTGTGAGAATTCACTGCCCCAACGAGGGAGCGGGCTGGCAGAAGAGATGTAAACTGAGGGGGCGAGCGTCACCAGCAGTCAGAAGATCCTCTGGGGCACTGACCGGCGCCTGAGACTCGCACAAGCCATTTAAACCCCTTCCAGCCTCCGCACAGGCCGAGCCAGCCCTCGGGCACAGCCCAGGCCCCCCTTGGCCGGCTCGCCCGCAGGGACCAGCGCCTGCTCTCCGGCCACCGACACCCCCGCAGGTTTCGCCCTGCGTTCTGGAGCCCACGGACAGACACAGCGGCCGGCGCCGCGCCCGAGCCTCCCCCGCGGCTGCCGCCCGGTCCCGCACGAGCACGGCCAGCCACCCGCGGCCCGGCCACGGGGGCCCGAAGAAGGCCGGTCTTGGAGCTGGCCCCCTCCGTGTCCCTCCCGGCCGCTCGCCGGAGGATGCAGCCGCGATACCGCC
>VZTB01013017.1:115793-144394 GCA_013397245.1 Thryothorus ludovicianus | reverse complement strand
GGTGATGAAGGCTGAGGGGGGGGGATAGGGGCTGTGACGGGTGGTGGGGGGCAGCGTGGGGCAGACGGGGCGGTTGAGGCAGTGCTGTGGTGAGAGTGTAGAAATTTGGTGGAAATGAAATCTCTTGTGAGCCAGCTGGCTGTTAGAGATCAGAGAGGGTGAGTGTAGCTGGGCTTAATCTCAATTTGATTATAACCAGTTTGGCCCTATAAGTGGTGATGTTCAATAGGAATTTCCATAAGCACAGGTTCTCAAACAGGGCATATTCAACACTGAGTCTGGTAATGTTCAGTAAGAACTTTCACCATCACTAATTCAGCAAGAATGTCTTTATTGAAGCAGTAGAAATGCAAGGGGGAATGGAAAGGGAAAATAAATCTAAGTTAGTATGTTTTGAACAGATTTTCAGAAGAAATTCTTTACTCAGAGGATGGTGAGGCCCTGGCACAGATTTCCCAGAGAAATTCTGGCTCGCCCATGCCTGGAAGTGTCCAAGGCCAGGATCTCCAGGACTTGAAGTAACCTGGGAGAGTGGAAGGTATCCCTGCCCATGGCAGAGAGTGAAACTGAATAAACTCTAAAATCCCTTCCAACCCAAACCATTCTTAGACTCTGTGAAATACAGATTTGGAATTACCCTAGATGAATGCACTAGCTGTGATAAGAGTTCTAGTAGTGACAATAGCATAATGTTAGCCCAGGTAATAACCATCATCATCATCTTATGTAGAAGCTTAGATTGAATGCTTGGGAGGAGACAGAGGAGAGTAGTAGCCCATCAACTGTCTTTGTGGTACTTTTGGGTCTTCTTCCTAACCAGGTGAAATTTCTACCCTCCTTATATACAGCGCAATCTTATCCCCCTGCTCCTTCTTCACATATATCATGATCTAAGCATAGAGCAGCATAATACAGTAATATATGTGGGACTAATGTACTTAATTAAAGTGATTAGCATATGCAGAGTTGTGCATTTTAATATATAAATGACTCCTAATGAGGAATAAGTGTAAAGTTTTATTGTTTTTGTTTTGGGTTTTTTTTTTGCTGTTTTTTTTTCTTTGTTTCTTTGTTATGGTGTCCTTCAAAGTTCTGGTCATACAACTTTGTTCTCATTTGCTTCATTTTTCAGAGCTGGAGAAGGATCATTGCATCTCCACAGGACCTGCTCCTTCAGGGCCTTTCCTGACATCAGCTGTGCAGCTCTCCATCCACAGAGATAACACAGAGGGTACACAGCATAGGCTGTAGATGTTGAGCCTTAGCCCTTGGCTCCTTGGTCACTTGGTCATCATCCCACAGACAGCAGTGCTTCATGAGGAGAACTCAGGCTGTGCTTTTGCCTGGGGCCTGGGAAAAGCTTAGCACAGGTACTAGAAACAATTGTTGCTTTAGGAAAGCTTTAAAATCGGACTAATTTTGTGGGTTTTTTTGTTTTGGTTTTTTTTTTGGGTTTTTTTTTTTGTTTGTTTTTTTATAACAAAGCCTACAATGGCCAGGGCAGAAATTGGTTCATTTTAAAGATGAAGGATTTCCACAGTGTTTATTTGACTTGGCTTGGCAGCAGTGTTCTGTTTATGACTGGATAAATAACTGCCACATTAAAGATTATTAACTAGCAATGCTTCAGTGGCCAATAAAGCACTAATCTTTTATATGGTGTTGAACATGTACACAGCTTGGTACAACTGGATCTTGCCAAAGAGATAACAAATCCCTTACTGGGAAGGTATATAGTCTAAAGGAAACCACAAAGGACCACAAGGAAAGTACAAAGCATGATAATGAAACCTAAAATACACAGAAGACTTGGAGCCTCTGCAGCTGCATTTAAACAGGGTCTTAAGAGGGTGTTTCATATTTACCTTACAGCTACTGGGCAGTGTTTAAAGGCAAGATAAACTCCTAGAGTGGTTTGGGTTGGAAGGGATCTTAAGGCCCATTCAGTCCCACCTTGTGCTGTGGGCAGGGACACCTTCCACTGTCCCAGGTTGCTCCAAGCTTTGTCCAACCTGGTCTTGAATGCTTCCAGGGATGAAGTGACCACAGCTCCTCTGAGCAACCTGTGCCAGGCCCTGCCCACCCTCAACCCTCACTGTATAAACCTTTTCCAGATACCTGGTCTAAATCTCCTGTCTTTCAGTCTAAAACCATCCCCCCTTTTCCTGTCACTACAGACCCTACTGAAAAGACTGTCCTCGCCTTTCTCACAGCCCCCTGTCAAGTTCTTGGAAACAGCCCCAGCAGCCGCTGTGCTGTGGCAGATGGTCAGTGGGGGCTCGGGCAGTGCTGGCCTCTGCTGGTGGCCGGGCAGGGCAGCCCCACCGCCCCAAAGCAGCTCCAAGCTCCAAACAGGGGGGAAGCAGTGAGCAGTCCTAGCGTGCTTTCTTTAAGGCCTTCTTGAGACTGGCTAAAGCTACTGTGGACAGCAATGAGCGCACATCGTGGAGCATGAGAGCCATTTCCAGAAGCTGTGATGAGAAATAATTTGTTCATCCAAATATAAATTGGAAATATAATACCTTATTTTATAGTCACTTGTGTTTGATTCTGCAGGGTCCTAGAGGGCACTTCCACATATGTAAAGCATTATGTTCCTTGTGCTAAATGAAGTTGAGCAAGGAAGGAAAGCAGGTTTAAAAGAGGATGAAGGTAGATAATCCTCTCTAAGGTAATCTAAAAGAAAAAGAGGTGTGAGGACAGAGATAAGTGTGGGCAGCATTTGCTAGGATTTTGTAAGATGATGAAAAAATTTTCATCTGTGTTCAGCATTTATAGATCCATGTAACATGTGAGACCTATGTATTTTGCATTCTTGGGCTCATGGTGCCCTTCTGAGGTAAAGCAGTGCTGGCATTCTCATGTCCCTCTCAAGAAATTGCGGTGCAGACAGCGTGTTCATGTGGGGAAAAACTGGGGAATGGCAGGCTCTGGAAAAGCAAGAGCAGGCACAGGGAGAGGGACCAGACTCCCAGAGTTTCTCTGCTGAAATGTGAACCCTGATTGGAGATGAACATACTGTTTAGCCCGTTGCCCATGTTCCAAAGGCAGGAATAATTGAAGGCTCTCACCAAACTTCTGTCCTGATGCTCAATCATGCATTATTGATATTTTAGGAGTATAATGGTGACTAAAGCCCTTGCACTGCCTGATGGTTTTACCTGATTCTGGTACTCTGCTGTAGGGGGATAGAGTTCAGAGATGGAGGCAGAGATAAGATAAAAAGCACAGGGATAAGATCACTGTGGGAAAATCTTTTGGGAGAGGGGCCTGTGTGAATGCGGGATAAAAGGAGACAACAGTGTGTGGACTTGTACGAGTGGTGAAAATGGCAGATGATACAGGCAGAGTGGGTACTCTGTTCTGTAAAACTTTGGAGCCTGCATGGCTATATGAATAATGTCCACCAACCTGTGTTCAGGCTGTTGGGCTGTCTGTTACAGGGAGAGAGAGAGTGAAGACCTTGCTTGAGTAGCTGGCTGATGGCTGGTGGAAAACATATTTGAATGCATCTACTACTCTTCCTGGAGGAAGATGTTCACTTGCTTTACAGAAGCCAAGGAATGCCAAGGCTCTCTTAAGTCCTATATCCTGTAGTGCTTTAAATAAAGAGCAAGACCCGGTGAGCCCCTGAGGGCAGTGAGTCCAAAGAGGCTGTCTAGGGATGAAAGGAGGCTCTTTGTTTATATCTAACTAGTTCCCAGAATTTTGAAACGCTTTTACAAAGCATGAAGCAACCTAGTTCTGCAAGTGCAGGCTGGGTGAAGCCTGTGACCTTTGGGTTTGTGCCTTGAAGGTAGCTCCTCTCTCTGTTCTCTGAAGAACAAGAACAAGTGAGCTCATTCCTTTGTGTGGAAATGCTATTCCCCCTGGACATACATTTTCCTTAATCTACAGGAACAGAAATTTCTCTGGTATGTACAGCTGCATGTTATAAATGAATGCTCAAATTTGATAATTAAAGAAATTTATTAAATAATCAAAGTATAAAATTTGGAAAAAGCCACAAGCAATTAGATTCTAGGCTGCACAGTCAGAACCGGGGAAACCCAAGGTTTTGGCCTCTATCACACCAAAGTCCTCCTGGGTTTTCTGAAGATCATTTCCAAGGGGTTCATTTTATACAGTTTTTTGGCTCTGGGAGGGGGGGCTTTTCCTTAGCATATTATCGTATTATTCTTTCTTGCTGCCGCATTTCTCAGAACTGTTGAAATCCTGTCAAGTGAAAATATTCTGAGATAAACTTCTGGCATTGAATATTATCTTGCTGATGTCTATCAGGTGTCTTCTGCTGGAATCTTGTCAGAAGAAAAAAATCCCTTGGAATATACATCTCTGAGGACAGTGTCCCCCTGATATTTGAATCTCCATTCTTATCACTTTGCTTGTTACCACTTGTTGCTTGACAAATGCTGTGATTTTTAATTTCCTATAGCACGAATTATTTTATAACATATATTACATGCATATCTCACATTTTCTTATGAAATCAGGCTTGAGTTATGGACTAGGCACTTAATGTAATGGAGGTTTTTTGACGGGGCAGTTGGAGGGACTGAAAAGCTGGATTGGAAACCACAAGAAAGCAAGAAAAGAAAAGCAAGTGAGGAATGGCTAAGTAAATGGAGTGATCCATCACACGAGACCTACCCTCATGCGTGCCCAACAGCCTTGGAGAGGATATTTGCACTGGTAGGGTGGGCAGAGGTGTAGCTGGAATATCATCAGAGAACGCCAGGAAGCACAGAAGGATCTTAGGCTAAAACCTAAGCTAGGCTAGTAAAACAGTGGCTTTGCTGGTCCCTCAGCAATGGGATTCACCCTGGGCTGCTTGCATGGAAAACTGATAAGCCTTGGCAAAGTCTGACCTCCTGTGGGTAAAACTGGGAATTACTAGGGGACAATTAAACAAATCTTTATTCTATCACGTGCCAGCATCTTAATGGGAAGTTTGCTCAGTGGTGTGAATCACTTCTGTTCCGCTTGCAGCAGCCAGACGTAGTTCTGCCTCTGTAGATGAGCTGCTGATGTCACTCTTGGCAATGAAGGTGAGGCTGATGGTCCCAAAAGTGTCTTAGTTTGCAGACAGGTATGCTTGCCAGGAAAAGTAGGAGTCTCTCTTGCAATGGAGAGTGCAAAATTCCTCTCTCCAAATTGCTATAATTTTGAAATTAAAAGGGCTCTCAGGCAAAGATATTGGTATAAGAATAACAGTTCTTTACTAGTGAGTCTAACAAGATAAACAAAATAACAATAGCTATAGTATTAACACCAAACAGAGCTAGGAAACAGCCACAGTTTTCTCCGATGCTGGCACCTTTCCGGGGGGCGAGCAGGGGTCCCGAGGGACGAGGTGGATCCGAAGCTCGGCCGCAGTAGCTGGAGCTGTAGGAAATGTCCCGGCAGGCAGGAGAAACAGCGTGGAGAAACCCAGAGCAAAACGGGAGCAGCCGTGGGTGCAGGGCAACGGGGCAGGAGCTCCCGGCAGGGCAGGGAGAGACCAGGGTCTGAATTCCTGGGGAACCCACGGAAGTCACTCCGAGCTCAGCTCCAGGTGAGGTCTGGTGGGCTCTCCCCGGACTGTAAGACCGAACTCCCTCTGTTCCCTCCGAGCCCCCAAGAGAGAGGTGTAGTGAGTGCCACCCTCTCTTTGACAGTTACCTCCTTTTTATCTTCCAAGTACTTTTAATTGTTCGTAAGCACCCAGCAATCGGCTTCCTAGCAACTTTTTGGGAAAAAATTCTATAAGAAAGCAACCCAACCTCCAACAAAAAGGAATGCAGTCATGAAGACAGCCAAGCATTTCTCCGTGACTGCAAGAAGTACTCTGTGGACACTCTGTCTTCCATTTGGTAGGATGGGTTGCAGCCAACTTTTCCTGTTTTTTGTCCCTTCCTTTTCCCAGCTATGGCAACTCCTGCCTTTTAGGGGTGAGCAGCCACAACGTGCCATGAGTGTGAAAGGTTGTCTTTTGCTAATGGGTGATCTTTTTGGTGTGGAGAGGGGATTTGTGAGATGGGAATTAGCAGTTTCCCTTTAGGATTACTTTAATCCCCTCCCTCATGAGGAGACTAGTGGTGTGTGGTACATTCCCAGCATGTGGCACCAGGTATTCCAGAGTGTGATGTTGCTTGTTAAGATCCAGCTTTGGCTGCAGGTCCTGCTGTGAGGTTCCATACCTGGTAGGGTCCAGCCCACAGAGATTCCTCTGGCTGTTGGGCATCTTCAGAGCACCCTTACCAATTCCTGACTCTGGAGGAGGAGAGTTCATTGGAGAAAGATCTTGCACATGACAGTTTGCATCCCTCTGTGGGATGCTTGCCTGATGACCTGTGGGATCTTTAGGGATGACTCATAATCCAAGGGCTTTTCCTGGGAAAGTGATTGATTCTGAAGGAGTTTGGTTTATTCCAAGAGCAGGTGTAACCTATAAGCTCCAGAGACTGTTGCTCAGTCATATGCTACAGCCATGGATAAATAACTAAATGTTGCTTAATCCATGTGCTGTCTTTGATGTTGGCTTGATCCCTTTCTTCCCTGTTTTGGTGCACACCGCTGCACCAGCTCAAACACAGCACTGCCTTTTCTCAAGGAGTCTCATTGGCTTTCATCAGGCAAAGCAGGAACTATTTTATTGGGGAATTGAGGTCCCTCATTATGTCTCTGTCTGAGCTGCTAGCTCTGGGTCTTTGGGGTCCCTAGTGTGTTTACCTTACAGTGTGATTGAGTGGGAGCAGTGAGGGACCTGCAGGGTTCACAGCAAAGGTGGCTGAACAAGTAAGTTCAAAACCAGGCTGTGATCCCATGGATCTGCTTTTTAGAGGCTTGAGAATAGGCTGAACCTCCCCGATAAGAGGTGAAGGATAAGAGGGCAAGGTGCTCAGATGGAGAGGGATCCTGTCTGTCCCAGCCAAACACCCAGGGCAGGTTTAGCTCTCAAGAGGGATTTACACCAAAATGCACGGCACTGGGTGCTCGCAGGCCTGCCTATGTTCTCCTCCAAGGCAAAGCAGAACCTGCAATTAGTGTTTCCAGAAGGTGTGAAATGGAGCTGGAGCTAAAGCAGGCTCGGTGGTGCTCTGGCTCAGGCCTGCTCCTCGCAGCCTTCGCACCTGTGCCAGAGCATGAATTGCTACTCTGTGCTGGTGCCCCCCACCTCTCAGCACACTCTGTTTTCATTAGTGTGTGCTCTTTGGTTTAGGACCCTTCTCACTTCCAGCTGAACAAACACTTTCCATCGCATGTAAAATCCAGCTTGGTGCTAATAGGCATCTCCCCTCACCTTCCTCCCTCCCCTTTACCACCTTTTCTGCAGTTGGCATGACAAAAAAGTGTTGCTATTACCTGACTTATTATCAGCATGGGATTGTAATTTATGACATACGCTTGGTAAAATGCCATGCTGAAAGCATTTATGGCCCTCTTTGAGTCCTGGGGGTGGTGGGGAGAGCAACGGCTGTGGAGGGGAAGTCAGTTGTTCCACCCTTGCAGAATACAGCACAGTCCAAAGTCTTTGTCTGCCTTCTGACAGCTGCACTGTGGGCAGTGGGCTCAGTGCCCTGCTCTGCTGATGTCAGAGTGGGTTGAGACACCAGTGCCCAGAATAGAGGCAAGGTTTTTCTGTCCTTAGGAAACTGACAGTTTCTTCCTTTGGAAATTTATTGAATTCCCTATCTTCATTATTATAGTCCTGTACAATTTCATCCCTCAGGCAGGATTTCAGAACCTGCTTTTCTTGTGTCCCTCATAGAAGTGTCACTTCCTCTTTCCTCCCCTGGCTTTAAGTCCCTGTTCTCTCATGGGAGGGCCTGCAGTGGCTACCCCATGTGCAGCAGGTTGAGCAGAGGAGCTGTGAAAGGCAGGCATCACAACAGGACAGCTGCCCTCCAGCAACCAGGCCACACTCTGTCTGAAAGAAACAATCTGATCCTTCAGTTCTCCATGTCTGGATTTAACCTGAAAATGTGCTGCGGCGAGAAGGTGGCAAATGAATCGTCACTGCTATAGGTGGGCTAGATTTGAATAGCAATCTAAGAGGCAGGGGAAAGCCCTGGCAGCAGTGACTTTTTCAGTGATTGAAGAGAGATTTGCAAGAAATGGGACTTTATATCCCAGTGTTGAGATGAATGGTATGGGAACTTTGCATGGGAAAGAGTTTTTTGCACTGGGCTATTTGCTGATTACTGAAAAGTTAGTGTTGACTTTTGAGCTCCTCTCAGGGAAACACCATTGTTCATCTTTCAGAGGTATTCAGAGCTTGGCTGTCTGCCCTGTCCACTTGTGATTCAAAGGATGGGAGCAGAGATCATCCAAACAATTTCCCAGGTTCAGGAGCACACTTTCCCTGAAGCTGCTCAGTTAGAAGGGGCACTTGCTTGGCCTGCAGTGAGGCAGGCTCTCTGTATGCTGTGGGGAAGGATCATGTGGCAGTTTGTCCTCTTTCTTTGGCTCAGGCTTTGCCAGCTGCTGGGTGAGAAGCAGGTCTCTTGCAGCCTTCTTCTTCAACAGTGCCATGGTGCATCCACATGCTGGAGCTAAAGGAGATATTCTGGTTAGGGTTAAGTCCTGCATGCTCTCTGCTACTTGCTGTCTGAAGGTTGGCAAGATAAAGACTTGGGAGCTGGATGACATAAGGAGAAGTGCAAAGACCACAATGCTAAGGTAATGCTGCTTCCAGAATCATCATCTCTAGCTACTGTTATTTCTGGATATCTGGTCCAGAGGGTCTTGAGGCTCAGGGTTTGGTCTTGGAGAATGCCTTGAGCTGGAGTTGCTTCATTCCTGCTGTGGTTGGACAGACTGTGTGTTTTGGATGGCATTTATTTCCCCAAACAGCAGCTATGTAGAAGTTTGCCATGTGGTGTAATTTTGTCCTTCTGAGCTCCATCTGTCCTGTGCAGTGGAGAGAGACTAAAGCCTCCTGTAAGTGAATAATCTCATTTTGCCTTAAGCACTATTGGGTGGAGCATGTTGCTCTGGAGCTGATTCTGCTTCTTCTCCCTGGAGCTTCTTCTCACTGGTGCCAAACTGGGTGCTAAAATCAGAGATGAACACCTTCCCCACCCCCAATTACTTTTTGTGTGAGGGAAGGCTTGTGACAAGCTCATATCATCTTTGGGGCCCGAGCCACCTTTAAGCCTTGTTCTGTTGGCTGAATTCTAGACACTCCATGCCCAGGTCAAATCTCTACCTGGATCCCAGAAAGATGGGATTCTTCCAACTGGTGAGAAGCAGATGTGTGGTGCTGGATCCTGCTGAAAACAGGAAGAATCACAATTCTGAAATGTTTCCCAGTGTCCTGCAGGGTGAAAGCAGTTTAGCTGACAACAGAACCTCTGCTGGGTATGAGATTATTCAACGGGAAAAGGTGGGAGGAAATGGCAAAAAATGGCAACCTGTCTAAAGAGAGTTCACTGTATGTGCACCTGATAAAAATCATAACATGGGATCATCTTTCTTCTCTGCTTTCTTGGCTTTTGGCATGTGTAACCAAGCTCTGGCAGGCAGGGCAAATTTCCTTCTCCCTGGAGTCATTAAAAAAGACCATTTCCCCATTTAAAGAGTGAGAGGGAGGTGGGGATGGAAAGGGGAGCTGAGCCAGGCAGCAGGGAGGCCCTGCCCACGCTGCTGCACGAGTTAGCAGAGCCATGGCTCTCCTGCCCCCACCACCCTTCACAGTGTTAGACACGTGGGACTGAGGGAGGCTGGATGGGTCTGAAAGCAAACACACATCTGGAAGTTCCTCCAGTTAATTGGGCAATTATTCATACCACTCTTGCTGGAAGCAGCCTGCTACTGCTGAGCCAAAACCAACAACAACAACAGAGTGTGGGCGTGCTCCATCCCTGCTTGGAGTGGGGAGGCTCGTGTGGCAAGGTGGGGCTGCAGAGGGTGAGTAAAGCAGTGAGGGCATGGACCCACTGCTCCTGGGCTGCTCTGCTTGGCTGTAGAGGTGCGTGGGGAAGCCCTGGGGACTCTGGATGTGGTGAGATGCTTGGAAAGCACTTGCTTCACAGAGCATGTGGGCCCTGGGTGGGGAGGGGGAAGCTGCTGCACCAGAGCAGCATGAGAACCCAAGTCAACCTGTGTTGGGTTTTATTAGGAGCTTGGCAGGCTGTGGTGTTGGTGAAGGTAGTCCAGGCCCAGCTGTGCTCTGTAGCTCTTTACTCCTTGTAAATAGTGGATTCACTGCCATTTCTGCCCAGTTCCCACCTGAGCTCTGGCAGCTCTGGCAACTCATGTTCACCTTTTCCATCCCTCCTCCTTTACCTTCCTCACATTCCTGGTTCCTTCTTAGTCTGACAGCAATGTCACTGCCTATTCTCATTCCCTGCCGGTTTTCTGGTATAGGTACTGTGCAGGTGAGGTTCTGAGGGAATGCAGAGCTAGATAGCCTTGTCTTTGACAGTTCATTTCTCAGGATTTGCCTGTGAGATGGGAGCTGAGAGTCATCACCTTAGTCTGAGTGGCTTTTCCTATGACAAAGTTGACAGGCCTCAGCAGATCCTCAGGGAGATGATGTTAAGGAGTACCCTGGACACCATCAGCCTTGAAGAGTTGTCTCTCCTCCTTCTCATTTCTGTATCTGGTGAGATGTAGGGTGGCTCCCAAGGCAGAATTCTCTGGGATTGCATATCAGTGTGACAGACCACATCTCGAAAGTGTTTCCCTGGAACTGTGGCTGACTGCCCTTTGGGTGCTTTGCCATTCCGTCTGTGCTGCTGAAACCAACAGGAAGCTTTCCCCTTCCAGCAGAATCTCTTGATTGATAAAAACAATCGCTTCTCTCAAACCATGCCTGCCGCACAAGCTAGGGGTGGATGGTTGGCCCATCTGTTTCCCACTTTGCCTGAGAGCACATCTCTGGCACTGGGAGCCACTGTGGCAGCCTCAGAAGTGCATGCTGTGCTGGGCTCCACCAGCATAACTGGAGCCAGTTCCAGCCAAGCCCAGCTGGGATGTGAAAGGAGAAGAATTCTCGTGGTTCCCTCTTTCCTTGTCTTTTTCCCTCTGCCGTGAGATGGGTCTTCTCCAAAGAAATTTATTGCCATTAACTCAAGATCTTCCTCAGGATAACATAAATCAGACAGACAGTTTGGCTCCAGGATGAATGTGCAAACATAAGCAAGGCTGGAGTAGGTCACGCCATGGAGCTGTTGAGCACAGGATCTTCTCCACAGCATCACTGGGATGAGTGCTGTAGGAAAGGGCTGGAAACAATGCATGCATGGCATATGTTGTCTTGCCTCTTCTCTGACAGTCCATGGATGTGGTGAAAGCTTTATCTAGTGGGTGATCGGCAAATATTTTATATCTTTCTTTGTCCATTTTTGAAATGTCTTAGATGGTGCTAAGTCAGAAAGGCTTGGGAATGTAAAGTTCTCTGCATGAGCTTTAGGAGTGGCCTGAAAAGTGCTGTGAGGACATCGCAGCATCAAAAAACACTGTAGACAGGGGAGCATGATTCCCAGTTTTACAGGAGGGAGTGAAGAATTTAAATGACTTATCCGAATTTTCAGTGGGAATCCTTAACAGAGTGTGATGTTGAAACCAGATTCTCAGACTCCTGTGACTATTCAGCTTTCCTCTTTGATAATCACCCACACAGAGATCTAAGTTAGGATTGGAACTTACCCTTGAGCTAATACAGAAATAAACCTAACTGAAGGGAAAGCCTTCTTTACTGTCCAGCTGGATGACTGTACTGTAGAAGGAGGACATTGCCGGGTGGAGTGGCCAACCAACAAAACCTGCTTTGTCAAGGATTAGGAAATGGAAACATTGCTGAGGGTCCAGCTGAAGAAATACGATCCTGAAGGTGCTCAGAAAATCAAGATCTGTGGTGGAAAACAGTTTCAGGAAACAGGAGAGAGTTTGGGACAGGATCTGCTGTTCAGCCAGAAGGAAGAGGGTAGAGCCGGCAGCCATGTGGAAGGGATGGGAGAGGTAGGAGGGTATGAGGAGCTGGGCACTGGAATGGAACAGTGAGATACAAGCACCGAGGGACAGCTCACACTCCCACTGAAGGGTATGGACCAACTCCCATTGACGTCAATGAGGGCTAAGCTGGGACCCTTGTGAGAAGTATATTGAACACAGACAAATGCAGCAAAGTCAAAACAGATGATACAGGCTGCTTAATACAGGCACAGGGAGCTGATTGCGAAACCTCCTAACGAGGCAGTTCTGTCAAGCAGCCATCCAAGCCCAGTAGGCTCCAGCCTAGAAGAGAAACATGGGAGGCTGTGGTCCTAGAGAAGGCATACCCAAGATGGAAGACTGAAATAGCATGGGATGTGTCCTCACTGTGCTTCAGCATTACCTCACTTGTCACCTTATTTGTGTGACCTTCTTAGCTATCTTACCATATTTCAGGTACTTTTCTTGAGCTTCCCCTGTCCCACCAATGGAGCAGTCCTGAAGCTGGGGGTGTGGACAGACTGCACAAGCTGTCACAGAGGAATACACTGCTGTACCTCAGCTGGTGGTGGGGGGCAGCTGTGTGTGCCCCAATCCATGCTGGATTAATCCACGGCACACCCAATCCATGGCACATGCAAGCCAGTTCAACTCAGCCAACGCAACAGAACTGCCCTGAACTGGCTGAAGTGACCTGATTTGCAGGGACTAAGCAAATGCACATGGACTGTAAGGCTTGACACGCAGCAACCGGCTATGGCGTGATAGCCGGATCCT
Organism: Thryothorus ludovicianus; assembly: GCA_013397245.1. Taxonomy (NCBI): domain Eukaryota; kingdom Metazoa; phylum Chordata; class Aves; order Passeriformes; family Certhiidae; genus Thryothorus; species Thryothorus ludovicianus. The sequence continues at coordinate 131,698 of VZTB01013017.1, read as the reverse complement.
GTGCTTGCACTCAGCCTCTGACTCACCACCCCAAACTCTTCCCTTGCTGTGCTTCTCAGTCCCTTGTTCCAGGTTCCCAGTGCCTAGCTTCCTCTGCGTCAAGGATGTCTGTGATCCTACCACAGCCCCATGCCTGTTCAAAGAATAGTTTTGGCAGCTCTCTGGCTCTGCTTCATGGAGTCTCAATGGTCTACTCCAGGTTCAGGCTCTCCTAGTCCTCTTCTGAGGGTACTCAGCCCATGTCATGGCTCAGAGTGTATCCCCTCACTCCATAAACCTCTTCCAGTCCAGCAGGCCTCCTCGGGCACCAGGACATGCCTCTCCTCCATCTCAATTTTGTCCCCAACTTGGAGAAAGCAGAGAGTCCAGACACGGCTCTACCCTTAGAGAGCAAGAAGATGTGGAGCACTCTAGAGATGTCAGTGGCAACATCTTGGCAGTATCTTACCTCTGGCACAGTGGGAATTTGGAAAAGGTGATGGAGCTGAAAGGAGAGGGCAGGATGAACTTACTAGCATGGAGTATGAAGCTGAAAATAGAAGGAGCTGAGTTTCTGTGTACTCCTGAGGATGTCTCATCCTTGACCAAACACTGGCTCAGAATGAAAAGCAGAGACTCCAGTGAAGCCACACTTACTCTACACAATGTTGAAACAGAGTTCGGTCCAGAAAGATCCATTTCCCCTAATCCTGGAGTTGTACCACAGTTGTAGTTGTGTTATGACAGAAGGGACAGTTCTAAATCAACTGATTAGTTGGTGGAAACTCGAAGGAATCGGAAAAGAGTGCAGGACTAGAGACAGGCAGGGGGCATTGTTGCTCTTAAAATGGTCCTATACTGTATGCACAGTTTAGATGTTTTGGGAAGGGTGGAATTTCACTTTTGATTCCCCATGGATAGAATGGAGTGAAACTTTACCTTCTTTTTTGCCCTGGATTCAGTGAAGTAGCAGTATCTTGTACAAGGACCAGATTCCTTGATGTAAGAATGGAGTTTGATGGGGAGTCCAGGAGTGTATATATGGACAGGTAACCTGCAGTGGGCATTGAGGCATTGCCTGAACTTTCAGGAATGGAATAAGCAAAGTCAAAGTGCTGGGGCCAGCAGACATGAAAGACACCAAGAGGGCCTCTTTCAACTATGCCAGATGCAAAATGAAGGTTATGGAAAAGTGTGGCTTGCTGTATACTGGGGCAGAGGACCTAGAAACAAAGGGCTTGAAAAAGGCAGATAATTAACACTTTTTTGATAGGGAGACCCATAACGTTTAATGCCCTTTTTAAGGGCTTAGAGTGCACTCTCAGTGAGATCAGGGACAACCAGTTGAAACCCCTGAGGGCACAGCTGGCAGTCAAAGGGCTCTTGAGAAGCTGTTCTCTATCCCATGCTATGATGTGCATTTCAGGGCTGATGGCCTGGCATTTTCTGCTGCCTGCATTACTTGCTTCTGGCTCCCATTTCAGGCAACCCTCTTTTCCTTGAAGATGAACTTTCCTTCTCTAAGGAAGCAGCTGAAGGGACTGTGTTAGACTAGTCACACCTCAGTGGGTTAAATTTGCACTGTTAGCCATAGTTTTCTGTTTGGGGTTTCCCACAGTAAAAGTAGCACCAGGATGTACTCACAGCATTGTCACACTGTAAGCTACTGCATCAGCCTAATGCACTTTTGCTAAGGGCTTGCCTCTGGGCAGTGAGGTAGGAAAGGAGCTGGACATGTGTGGGCTTGAAGGAACCTTGCTCCACGTTAGCTCTGCAGCCACAGCCTGGCACAGCGCTGCTGGCGTCTTCATGCAAGCTGGCACATGGGGACTGTGTCCTCGGAGAGGAGCAACCTGAGTGGTTCACCCTGTGTGGTGAGGTAAAGGTGCTCCTGAAAGTACACAGGAAAGCAGCAGCATCACCACCTCCTTAGCTGGCCCAGCTGTACAACAGTACAGGCAAGACTGTGCCTTCTGGAGTGCATCTAGGTCAGCCTCCCCCACCAGTGTTCCTTCTTTTCCTTACTGAAGAGCATATCAGAAATATTGATGAGACTGATTTTTCTTTCTTCCTTGTCCTTTTATAGCAAGCACTACTCCTCTCCAGGTTCCATGACTCCTCTCCTCCCCTGGATATCTGTATGGGTTTGTTTATTGACACGACAGCATGGAGCAGTCAGTGCTGCCAAAGTCAATGTGTCCTGTGTCTGTTGAGGCTGGGCTGAGGCTGCCAGCTTTGTGTCTCCTCAGAGATACCAAGACTGTTTGTTGATTTTTGCCTTTAACTGGTGTTAGATACACAGTAAGATTGTATTATTTTCATGCTTCTTCCTATGACCAGCTTAAGCACTTTAGTGGGCACATCAGTCACTGACATCAGTTGTTTCCCCTGGATTTTGTTCTGAGTGTTTGGTGAAGCCTGGAGAAAAAACACTACTATCTTTGAAACTCATCTGGAAGGGCGAGAAAGCAATGACCCTTATGCTCTTCTGGGGTCTAGTCATGGTTGATGCTACCTGACATTTTGGGGTGCTGGTATCACAAGGTGGGGGGCTGCTTCAGGTACAGATGTTCTTGGTCATTCTGTTAATCAGTGTTAAATCTGCTGTTTTATGGTGGTGACATCCTCAGTGCATCAGAGGCAGCAAGCCTGGGCAGCCTATTCAAGGCTACCTCACCTCCCAAGGCTCTCTTTTCTCTGGTGCTCTGGAAAGTGCGAGTCCTGCCTAAAGTTTCTGCATGAGGAGGTGTTTGGGGAAACTCTGTGTACTCTTTTCTGGTGTCTGATAGAAGTTGAGCTCTCACAGCAGCTTACTGTATGGGCTCCTCCTATGCAACTGGCAAAGAAAGGAATACCATGTCACAGGTCATCAGACCATTGGTTTCTTGACGGCTCAGTCTGATTTGGGTGAAATTTGCTGATGAGTTCTGAGCTGTTGGGGGTGAATGAACAAACACAAACAGCATGATTGCTTAAGTTTTATTTTCATTGCAAACCAAGCTCAAGGAGCCAGCTGCACTGTTCCCTATGGGACTGCTTATGACCAAAAATACTGCAGAGGTCGTGGTTCCTCTTACCTGCATGGGATCTTTTGTCAGTGTAAACTCATTCTGTGCCTTTAGAACCAGCTGACAGATCTTGATATGCAACAGCAGGCCTGAAATGGCAGATCCTGCTGCACCGGATCACTGTTTCAAGGAACAGGCAACAAGAGGAGAAAACTGTGTGAAGAAATGCTTGGTCTTGGGCTTTTGCCAACAGGGAGCAAGACCTGCTGACACAGCAGGGACACAGGAGTAAGACCAGTCATGTTCTCAGGTGCTGGGGCCTTTCAAAGTGAACATGCTGGCCCTGCTAGAGTAGGCTTGCTCCAGACAGGTCCTTCCTGCTGCACTGCAACAAGCAGGAGGATGAAGATGCTGGGAGAGGCGACCCAAGTAGTTTTGGGTCTGATTTTACTCACAACTTGGGACTTTTATGGTACAAACAAAAGCTGGGGGGTAGTCTCCTTCTGCAGCACAGCAGAATCATAGAATCTTAGGAACTTCTGAGTTGGAAGGCACCTACAAGGATCATCAAGTCCAACTCCTGGCCCTGCACAAGACAACCTCAAGAATCCCACCATGTGCCTGAGTGCCTTGTCCACACATTTCTTGAACTCTAAGCAGCCTGGGGAGCCTGTTCCAGTGCCTGACCACCCTGTGGGTGAAGAACCTTTTCTTAATATTTGATCTAAACCTCCTCTGACAAAGCTTCATTCTTTGGTTCTTTATGACATGTCAACAAATTATGTCTAATCAGCAGGATTAGAGCATGTCCCAGTTTCTTTCCAGGCTCTGTGTCCAGCTTGCCTTCCCACAAAACTTAGCAAAGGAGAGGGCAGGTCAAAAAGACCATAGCTGATGTGAGTGATGGTTTAGCATAGACAACATATTCTGAACCACAATAATGGGGAGTGGAGCTGCTGCTCTGGTGTGATTCAAGGCTCTTTAAGAAGAACAGAAGGGATAAGGAGAACCAGGCAAACTATCCTTGGAAAGACAAACAGAACAACACGAAGTGAGTTAGTGCTGAGTTAGGAAGAGCAATTGCTGAGAGCAACAAAGGTGTTTCTAGACAAAGAACTGCAAACATTTTAAGAGGGAGCCAGAAAAAAGAGACCATGAACAACCGGACAGGCTGTGACCTCCTCTGAACCTGAAGGAGGAGCCTGGCAGAGCTCCCAGGCACATCATCTCCCCATGTCTGATGCTCTGCAAACATCTGCCCAGCACCTTGAGGTCCTGCTAAAGGCAGAGGTGTAGCACTGTAAGTCCAGTGCCTGACAGCTCAGCCCCTGCTGCCTAGACCGACTGACTTTGGCATTGAGTGGGATGGATGACTGTTATCCTGCTGTGGAGCTGTGACATGATTTGATTCCCACAAAATACTGGTGCTGAAGTGTGTTTCTGGCTCCTGCAGTTTGGGTACAGCTGCTGTTTCTTTGGACTGTATCATACTTCCCAACCCTCATCATAGAAGCCCTCGGAGGTAACGAAGATGAAGAGCTGAAAGATCTTTTTTTTACATTACAAAAAATACTTTTTCTGGCATCTTGTTTTCCGTCACGGCCAATCACACTGCCAGTCTCCCTTTCCCAGTTCTTCTCATGGCACATAGTGAGATTCTTGAGGCTCTCCTGTGCAGGGCCAAGAGCTGCACTTGATGGCCTTTGTGGGTCCCTTTCCAACTCATGATATTCCATGGTTCTGAGTTTTCCACCCCCCTGTAACTATCTATTGCCCTTCTGCCCCATCCTTCATGTCCCTCATGCCACCCCCTGGTGCTGTGATGCCATGGGAACAGATCTGCTGCCAGTGGTGGATGGAGATGGTTCCTGCCATGCCAATACTGTCTGTGAGCTGTCTGGCTCCTTGTGCCGTTCCTGGCATGAGTCTCTGCATGTCAACTCCATGCACTGTGGTCATGCATCTGTTTGTGAACTCATGGCTGCAGTATTCCATGTATTTCCCACTGATTGCAGCATCCATACAGTCATGGATGGCAGCTGGAAGCAATGTGCCAAGCAGCAACAACACATGAACACGTCAGCACTGTCTTGTGGTGGTTGCCCCTGCACACTTCAGAATAGCCTGGCCCTGGAGCCATATGTTTTTCATGTGGGTCCCTCTCCTCCCTGAGCAGATTGTAAAAGGTGACATCTGCAGGTCCCTGCCACACTCTAGTTCTCTGTGCAGGAGGAATTTCCCCCTGCAGGAGCATGGCACCTGGGTTCTGTAGGTGTGGGGTGGTGCTCCCCTGCTGGGGCAGGTTATCTCAGATTCAGACTCAAAGAGGAGAAGAGCAGTGAGTTTTTTACCAGGAAATGAGCTTAGGGAGCTGGGTACTCCAGTGATAAATTGCTGGAGTGTGCAGATGTGTCTCCTCTAGCACTGTGTGGGACCTAGTCTGGAGACCAGGAGCATTTTAGAACCAAGACAACAAAGATGTGCCTAGGGTCCATGGAGCACAATCTCAAGCAGCCAAATGTTTGCTTTCCTAATGCTCCTCCTGGGCACTTTTGCTACTTGGGATGATATTGTGCATCTGTGATTTCAGTCGAGCAGGCTGAAACACCCAGACACTATAAGGTTTTTCTGCAGAACCAACCTGAAAATCTTTCTTGGAGGCAGTTTGTACACCAGTCTGCCATGGCAAAAACTATCCATGTATGAAATCATTTTGCAGGACAGCTGGAAACAGAGATGCTGAGATAAGTTCCCCCTCTGAAAGCACTGTCCTGGTGGTGGACTCCGTGCTGTGCTGGACCACTGAGGTTCATGGTATTAATGAGGATCCTTGCATACCTTGTCTCCACCCAAGGCCACTGTTGTAATTTGATCTCAGCTTCATCATGCCTTCTGCTTCCCTCCCCTGAGGACCTGTGAGCTGACTCCTATGTCCCCTGCAGTTGCTCTGAAATAGGAAGGGGAAGACTGTAATAGTGGCATAGAGGTTCTTTAGACTGCTCCTTCCCACGCTCCAGATAATGCCACTGAGACTGGCTGGGATGTTTTGGTGCATAGGCAAACTTCCAGTGAGGTGAGTGATGCTGAAGGTCTCCTCTGTGGTTTCGGGGCAGAGCACGGTGTGCCCATCCCACAGAGGCACCCCTGGGGCTAAGCCTCCTACAGGCCAGGTCTCTGAGCAGGCACACCTGAAGGTGCGCCCCAACAAGGGGAAGGAATGTATCCCTGTGTTTTGCAAACCCTTTCTGCCTGTGGCTGAGGACATGCAGGATTGAAATAGAAGGGCAGCACAATTGTGCTATGTAGCACCCCAAATCCACAGTACGTCAGTGTAGACACACAGTTTGTGATGATTTGGTGCTGGCTGAGCCTCATCCCTAACGGGCTACAGCTGTGTAAGACAGGTGACAAGTGCTAAAGGTAAAGAGACCTGGAATGCTGAGAGGTATGGACACAATCACAGAAGGGTAGAGAGGGCACATGGGTGTAATGCACGTAGGATGAATGGTATAAAGGTAGTACGTAAGAACCACAAGCCAGTGGTGCTTGGAACCATTTGAGAGGTCAGTTGTGCAATCTCCTTTATCGCTGGACCTGACCCTGCCTGGAGCCTCCACCTGTGGGCAGAGGTTTCCCTCAGTCGCAGCAGCTCTTCTTTGTCTCAGATGCAGCTGCCTGTCAGCAGGCCCCACCCAAGCCCGAGGTTCCAACACCACCTCCTGCCCTGGGGTACATGTGCCTGGTGTGAGACAGCACCCACAGCCAGTGGTCGTGTGCAGCCCCTGTTGGTTGCTGACCCTGACACAGTGCCCTCGCTTTTCTGCCCCCACTGTGGCTCTGTGCTGTGAAACTCTGACTGCCTCACGCCACTGAGACAGCAAAAGGTTTATTGTCTGCTCAGGCAGGGTTCAGGTTCCCCTGTGCTCACATGCAGCATTATGAGTAGGGCAGGGGTATGGTGTCAAAAGACAAAGATTTAGGGATAGGGCAAATATTAGCAAGAAATGGGGTTGTCCCAGAGCAGAGAAGAGCAAAAAAAGTTACAGAGAAGACAATGAGGAGCTGATTCAGAGGAGCCTCCTGCTGAACTCTGAAGCATGATGCTCCATAGGCCAAGTCCTCAGACAGAGCACAGATGCATTAAACTGCACAGGGACATTGTGAAGGAGCTGTCACAGACCTGCACCTCCTGAAAATTGCTCCTGCTGAGCTCTCTGAGACCTTCAAGGCACACCTGGCCAGGGCTGGTCAGAACAGCCACAGAGATCCACCCTGGCATAGGAGCAGGGCCTCAGGAGGGAGCAGCATCCCAGCCACAGCACTGCTGGCAGTGGAGCCTGCCAGGGAATTACAGATTAATGTGGAACTCATCTGAGATGAAACACTTTGGATCAGGACCACAAACAAAAATATTTCAAGTTGGATCAAACTGATCCAAACAAATCTGTTTGTTTCCTGCTTTCCCAGCAGCCAGTCAGGCTTAAAGGTCACAGAGCTGAGAAGTGTGTCTGGGCACAAGTGGATTTCCTTTAAGAATATTACAATGACAGAAAATTCCTGTCTAATTTTGCCCTAAGGGTGAAGAAGGGGGTGATCACCTCTCCCAATTTTAGACCTCTTTGTGAGGAGCTGAGACAAGGAGCCCTGGAATGCAGAGAGTTTGGCATCTCTAGCCAGCGCAAGAGGTCCCCACTCCCCAGGAGACAAGGCCAGCAGGAGTGATGGCTGGTCTTCTGCATATTCCTGCATGCTGAGTGGAGGCCGGGACTCCTCAAAACAGCCCTCCAAACTGATGACTTGGGAAATGGGAGCCTTTCCAAGCCTTGGGGACTGTGTTGACATGGCGTGAAGGTATGCAGACAGGTTTAGGCAGACAGTGACAAGAACAATCAGACTTATCCCTTTCGACAACTGCTTTTTTGATAACTGCCTGTATTGTTAGCCTGCATCAGCCAGTGACTCAGAGATGGAAATGTGCAGGGACAGGTTTTGTAACTGTCCCAGCTGCTGAATCCTCATTCTCTCCCAAGAGCAGGGCCCTAATACCCTGATCCACACCCCTGTGGGCCAAGCTCTGGAGCAGCTGGTGGCAGCAGGAGCAGCCTGAGGGCAGCTCTCCCTGGAGAGTGCCTCTCTGCTGGCAGCCGCGCTGGAGGAGACCTGGAGCTGAAGAGCTGCTGGCTCCTACCTGAGTGCAGGCCACTGATCCAACACTAGGGCTCCCAGCTCTGCTCTGTGAACTCACCTCGGCACCTGGCTGAGCCCCGAGGGGATCTCACCTGCCAGGTTTTCCCACAGCTGGGGCTGCCACAGGAGGCTGTACAGCCATAGGCGAGCACAGTGAGGCTCACAGCTCCTTGCATGGTGAGCTGCAGCCTGCATCGCTGCTGTGGATTCCTGCAGCTCCATACTGCTCCTTGCATGGCCAGCTGCAGCCTGCATTGCTGCTGTGGCTTCCTGCAGGTGTGCTGAGGGAGCGGGCCCAGGGCACCCGCTCAGCAGCCAGGGATGCTGTTGCTGGAGGAGCAGTGCAGGGGCCAGATGTGCCAGCAGCTGTGTGCCCTGCAGAGCTGTGAGCAGGAGCACGCAGCGGTGCTCAGCCTGTGTCCCTCATCTCTGTTCTCCTGTGTCTAACTGATGTGGGCTAGCTGCTAGACTAATGACTTGCCCTTCAAATTTGGCAATGTCACTTTAATTCACAGAGCACTTCTAAGATGCTCAAATGTATTTGGCAACTGTGGTATGTTTTTATTAGCAAAATTATAGCATATATTAAAAAGTCTGTTTTCATTGCCCTCGTTGAAAGGGATGCCAAATGCAAATCCATTTAGGTAAGCGAGGTGGATAAACTTCCTTTTGCTGTGCCTATTAAACAGGTGACAAGCCAGGACCTTGGAGTTTCTCTCCTCTTCTGGTGTGGGAACTTGGGTGCTGGATCAGGAATGGCAACAGAGCTGCTCTGGCCCTGTCCACTGCCCACTAAGGGCACACTCAACCCCACCTTGCCTGGGGCCAGCCGGGAGCAGGAGGGAACAGCCTGTTGAGTTCAGGAGTGCCTGACTGGAGGTGGCTCCTGTGGAGCCCCAGCAGGAGCCCCTGGGCCTTCACCGGCTCTGCTTTCAGACCCCCTGGCACAGAGCTCAGCTGCCATGGCCTGCAAAATGCCCTTGCTGGCTCTGGGGCTGATGTGTCCAGGGCCACAGTAGAGTCTAGGGCAGAGGAGAGCTGATCCCAAATCTCTGCAGCCCTGGGGACAGAGCTGGATAGGGCTGGACAGAGCTGAGACCACTGAGTGTTACCTTTGGCAGGGTTCCCCATCCTTGAGACCCCAGTAGCTGCATTATCTGTGGGAGATACTTGTATTCTTCCTCTCTCTGTCTTTGTGGCTGTTCATTGTGCAGTGTGGAGGGTCTGGCACCTGGCTGTGCACCTGAGGTGCCTCTGTGTCCTGCAGAGGGGAACAGTGCCCTCATGGGAAGGCTCTATGTGGTGGAGGTGCTGGCCAGGGTGTTCCAATCTTGCTTTCCATGTTCACACTCTTGCTGATCTCCATACCTGACTTGCCTCTTCCTGTCACAATTTTCTCTTCAGGAAAATGCAGAATTTGTGTTCATGGACTGACCTTGTTCTCCAAACAACTACAATGCTTCCCACTGCACCTCCCAACCTGCCCTGGCCTGGGACACCGGTCCACATTCCTGACCAGTTCCTGCATTTCTTGTCTTCACTTCATCCCCTCATAACACCCCATCTGTCATAACATCCAGAGGCCACTCTTCTGGGAGCTCCTCCAGAAACCTGGTGATCCCTACTACAAAGCCCTGATGGATGCAATTGCCCAGCCCAGTGCCATGGGAACAATACCCTGCAGCTCCTCAGTGCTGTGCATCTGGGCTAGTGCAAGCCCACAAGATACAGAGCTTGTGCAGCATGAGCAGCATTGAGTGATAGTCCAGAACATTTACGGTTTTATTTCTAGCATCATGAGTCTTTTTTCCAAAGGATCTGAAATCCTGGGGATACTGCTGCTGTGTCTGATCTGGGCCTTTTCAACTGGCATGAGGAAGGAGGGTGAAGGAACAACCCCCCTGACCTGACATGATGGACCATGAGGTGGTCCAAGGCCAAGGTGGACCCCAAGGATGTAGGGATGGCAGAAGGGGACACAAGGGAGAGAGGGAGTAAACCTCTTTTGTGGCATATGAGATGTTGCACATTCTGCCCCTGCAGTGGCAGCCTGGGTGCTGCTGGGGAGGTCAGGCTGCTTTACCTTGGGCCTGTTAGCAGGGATGTCCTGCTCCTCAGGGTCCTGAGGGAGCTGAGAGCTGCCTCTTCCCAACACGCTGTGCCCTGCAGCCAGCCAGCCAGGTACAGTCCCACAGTACCTGGGGAGCAGCAGCTGCCCTGGCTGGCACTTTCCACATGGAAGTTCAGAAGGAGGGAAGTGATTAAATGCCACCCAGTGAGTCACTGGCTGAGCTGGGAATAAAGCAAAAGTCTTTTGCTCAAACTACTCACTCAGCCACCTTCTCTGGGGAGGTTGGGTGCATTCAAGGAGGCTCTACCTGCTTCAGCAGTTTCCAAAGAATTGGGGCTGCAGACAGAACCCAGCAGATGCGCTGCTCCAAGCTGCACTTGCAAGACCAAGTGATAACGAGCCAAAGGGGTGAGGCAGCTGCTCCCTAGGGATCTGTGCAGGGGAGAGATCTGTGCAGGGAGACTCAGACCCTGACTGCAGCCCTCATGCAGTCACAGGCAGAGTGAGGTACCCAGATGCTCCAGTGATGGGTCTAACTGAGTGGTCAGAGCAGTTTCATGATTTATTGCCCTCTGTATGCCACCACCACTGTGTGTTTGACCACGTGGCCTCTGGCAGGGCTGGTTGTGACACAAGGGGATGGCACAGCACTCCCCAGCCCAGCAGACCTCCCTGCATCCCGTGGCTAGAGTTGGGCTCTTCTGCTTGCACCTTGGGATGCTTCCCCTCCCTAGTACCCAGAGGTAGGATCAGGCACCTGCCAGGGCTGTGTCCTCCCCAGCAGCACATGGCAGCTCCACTGTCCTCTTCCTCCTGCTTCACTGTCTCCTTGGGATTCAGCTTCTGGAGCAGCTTATCTCTGTTTCCAAATGTGCAGGCCAAGCCAAGCTGTGGATGTTCCTTGTTTGTGAGTTATTTCAGCCCTGCTCTGTGCCAGCCATGGTGGGAGGCAGTGGCTGGCAGCCGAGCCCACAGCCACCACAGGGCTGGACCTTGCTGAGGCTCTGAGCTGTGTGGTGGCCAGAGGCAGCAGCCCTGTTTGTTTTCTGGGGCTATGGGCATGCTTGCCCAAGTCTGTAGGGCATGAGCCAAGCCACTGTGAGTGGCTGAGAGAGGACAGAGTGTGCAAGGCATGGGAGCTGTGGTTTCTACAGGCAGAGGAGCTGGTGCACAGCTTTGGCAGTGTCTTGCAAAGAAGCGGCCCCTGGGTTTGGAAAGGAGGGATGGGGAGAATCCCAGCTCTCTGTGGTGCAGCTGGATGGCTTTCCAGCAGCTGCTCTGGGGGTTGAGCTCATGTTTGTTCTCTGTCCTGCTTCAAACTGGTGGAGCAGTGGTGGGAGCCCAGTGGCTCCTCTTGCTCTGGAGCTGGGAGATTCCCCACAGCTGCCAGTCTTCTGGCTTGTCCCCAGCCCAGCAAGCCCAGTGGCTGGAGCTGTGTGGATGTCCTGCCTGCTCTACCATTCCAGAGCCCACATGGGATGGGGCAGCTGGCTGGTGATGTCACTCTGGCCCTAGACCTAACCCATCACCTCTCTGTGGCTGTATGAAATAAACTGAGATGCTCATGTGTCCCTTCCCCCAGAAAAAGCAAAGCATAGCCCATTGCCTGAGGCTGCAGGGGTTGCTGGGCTGGAGACTCTGGGGAGATGGTGACACTGAGCTGTTCCTCTCCCAGCTGGCTGGTCTGTACCTCCTCCTGGCCTGGCCAAGTTGGTGCCTGGACTATGCTAAGGAGGGTGGATGGAGACAATGCTGCAGTGTGAGGAGCTGTGGAGCTCTTAGAAGGGAAGGGAGACCTGTCCTGATGCTGTCACTGCTGTCCATGCTGTCACTGCTGTAGGGACAGGGATGGACTCCACCCTGCAGTAAGCAGCCCATGGTGCTAGCAGGGTCTGACTGCTTGCCTGTGGTGGAGCAGCCCAAGTGGCCCCTGGCTCCTTCCAGCAGACATGGATGTGCTCAGTGCTCAGCTGGGGAGATGTGGTGCCTGTTGCTGCTCCGTACCTAGGGAAAGCTGCTGGGATGGTTGCAGGGCCAGCACCCTTGGGGAGGTCAGGGGCTGGATGTCTGTGTCCTCTTTTGCACCTCTTTAACAAGGCATTCCTGACGTTGGATCCCGTTTTCTCTGGGCTGCACTACTTCATTCTCTCCTGGCTGTTGGAAGCACAGGGGGGTGCTTACAGCCTTGCCAGGCTGGCAGTGGACTGGGAGGGCTCCAGCTGGCATGTCATGGCTAGCCCCAGGCTCAGCTGCCCTCTGACACAGGAACCCCAGTGGGAAAATTATTCCCACACAGGCAAGCAGTCACAACTCAGAGCCTGACTCTGTTCCCTCACCCTCTGTGCCCAGTGTCAGGATATTTTTACAGTCACTGATTGAATACTGCCTTCTTTGAGAGCTGGGGAAGGGAAAGGGGGAGGCTGGAGACATCCCCATCCTTTGGTGCATGGTCTGTGGGGAGGCAAGGTGTCTTCATCCTGCCTTCAGCCCCCAGCCCCATGATGAAGTTCTGTCCATGCTCAAGAGCTGCAGTGAAGAACCAGAGAAGAGCAACCATGGAGCACAGCTGGGCTGGGACGTGCCCGGACACCTCTTGGTGTTGGGTCTGGCAACCAGAGGTGCTGTGGTGGTGAGATGGGATGCAGCAGCCTCCTGGGGTGAATTATCCCCTGCAGCTGCTGATGACAGCAAGACCAGCATGGTTACGCTTCCCTGACAATCTCTTTACACCAATTTCATGCCTCAGATCTACCCAAAATCTGCCCTTTCTCTGTGGGGAAAATAGCACGCGAGGGGCTCCTCCTCTGATCGCAGACCCTGGCACACCGCCACTGCCTTTGGAGGCCGTGGCAAAGTCATGCCACACTTTAATTACATCAATTAATTCCTGAATACCAGCCTTACTATGGCATGGGGCAGGGCAGGGGGCCCGGGAGCGAGGAGCACAAATGGGCCGTTGTATTGTCCTCTCGTCTCATCGCCTGCCAGGTCCTGCTGGCCTGCCCCATGCTCTGAAATACTTCAGCATCTTCATGGCCTGCCTCAGGCACTTGGCTCTAGCTCCCCTCTCAGGGAAACTGGATGCCCAGGATCCCTTCTGAAGGCTCCTTGTGCCAGAAGAGAAAGCTGGGAACTGTGGAAGTCAGGGAGGGTCAGGGGCCCAGGGGAATGGGCAGTGTTGTCCCCATCCCTGGGGTCACACCAGGAGTGCTGTGGTCCATGAATGGGGGACGTTTCCCAGGGTGTGAGGTTGTCTCTTGGCTGTGTCCCCACAAGGATGCTCAGGACAGTCAGAGGTTACATTGGCCCCATGGCTCCATGAGGTGTTGCTTTGCCCCAGCTGATTACAGATGCAATGCCAGTGCCTGGAGAGCTGTCAGCTCCCATAGGAACATCCTGCTGCACAGTGGCTTGGGTGTCTGGGAAGTTCACAGATGAGCTGGCTCCCAAGGCTATGCTCCCAGATCCAGTCCCAGGTTGACTCATGGTTTTCCCAGGGGAGTGAAGTCCCTTTAATGCCCCCAGGGATGTGGAGGATGGCCAAGAAATCCATGCCTGTGCCTGGGAGATGCAGTCCTCAGAATGTGAGCAGCTTGGGCCACTCAGGGCATTTTGTCTCTCTCGGTCTTGTTTCTTGCAGTTAGAATAGTGACATCATCTCAGCCCAGGGCTCCCTGGCCAGGAGGGGTGTGCTAGTGGGTGCTGGGCAAGGAACAGGGCCTTGATGAAGATGGGGAGAAAGGCACATGAATGGTTATTTGAGCTCCTGGGTGCAAACCCTGCAGCCACTGAAGCTGCTTTGCCGCGGGGCTTGGGAAGTGCCCTGCACAGCCACCTGGGTGCCATCTGCCCTCTCCACCAGGAACCCCAGAGCCTGTACCCAGAAACACCCTAGAAAATACAGGCTGGCCATTGCTATGCTCATTTCTTGTTCAACATTTGCTGTCAGAAGAATTCCTCTGATGGCTGCCCATCCCTGGGGCCCTCTGCCTGGTCTAGGATAAGCTGGGCAGGGAGAACTCTCAGCCTCATGTCATGTCTCACCCAGGAGCTCGATTTACTTTCACGCCTTTTCCCTCTCCCTGGAGCTGAGGCCACACCTTGCCCAGGTGCCTCTTTTTGTCTGCTGTTTTATCCCCAGGGGTTAGATGGTTTTCAGCAGCAAGCTGAGGCCAGATGAGCAGAGCCACTTCCTGCAGCAGGATGGGCAGAGCTGCCACCGGCTGCTGGTTCCTGGCTCCAGGCAGGGCAGTGTGGGCAGAGCTGCCCACTGGCTGATGCTTTGTCTACTTTGCTAAGGCATTGGCTGCTGGTGGGGAAGCTCCCAGCAGGAATATTTGTATTTGGAGGAGGCAGTTCCATTCAGCCCATTGTCATACAATCTGCAGGAGCATTTCTGGGAGGGTTTTTACTCATCTGCTGGCATTTCCCAGTCATGGGTCCTCCCACCCCATGAGGGGCTCAGCTCTGTGTTACCCCTCCAGCAGCCCTGTGGTACTGCTGCACTCATGTGCCCTCCTTACCCGGATTGAATGTAGCTAGAACAGAGAAGAGGGAGTGAAAGAAAGGAAAAGGGAGAGGAAAAAGAAAATGAAAAAGGAAAAAAAAAAGGGAAGGGGTAAAGAAGAAAAAGGAAATGAAAAAGATGAGAAAAAACCCCCATAATAATAATTAAAACAAGAAGAGGAAAAAAAAAATAGAAAGAAGAAACAGAAGGGAAAGAAAAGAAGGAAAAAAAAAAGAAAAAAAAGAAAAAAGCAAAGAGATCATGAGGAAACAGCCCCGGCCTATATGGTGCTTTTGGCTGGGAGCACTTCCCGTTGGGATGATGTGCCTGCAGGGCTGTCTGGAGGAGAAAGCTAGGCTACACTCCTGCTTTTATATCCAGCCCTCAGCATGGATGAAGACTTTGGGATCAAAAACAGTCAGAGGGTGGAGCATCTCTCCTGTGGGAAAAAGCTGAGAGGTTTGGTGTTGTTCACCCAGGAGAACAGAAGGCTCTGGAGAGACCTTGGGGTCCCTTCCAGTGCCTAAAGGGGACTTGCAAGAAAGGTGGTACAAACCTTTTAGCAGGGTTTGCAGTGATGGGACAAGGGGGGGGATGGTTTTAAATTAAAAGTGGGCAGATTTAGATTAGATGCTAGGAAGTATTGTTCTACAATAACAGTGTTGAGGCCCTGGGACAGGGTGCCTAGAGCAGCTGAGGCTGCTCCAGGATTCCTGGAAGTGTCCAAGGCCTGGTTGGATGGGGCATGGAGCTGGGATAGTTGAAGGTGTCCCAGCTCATTGAAGAATTTTGGACTGGTTGGCCTTTCAGGGTCCCTTCCCACCCAAACCAGTCTGTGATGCTATGATGGTATTCTCCTGCAGGGAGCCAGTGGGGTGCTGCTGGGGGAGGTAGGGGCATCTCCTCTGTGCCTGGGCTGCAGAGGGGTCCAGCCTCTCCTGGGGGCTCCCAGCCCAGCCTCCCACACTGAGCTGCCAGGGCTGGAGCGGGAGCTGGGCAGCACAAGGGCCAGAGAGGCACAGCAGAGCTGGCCCTGCTGAGCCGAGTGTGCAGGGACAGTGTGAGCTCACACTGGGTGTGCAGGGACAGTGTGAGCTCACAGTGAGTGTGCAGGGACAGTGTGAGCTCACACTGGGTGTGCAGGGACAGTGTG
>VZTB01013017.1:81000-115552 GCA_013397245.1 Thryothorus ludovicianus | reverse complement strand
GCTCACTGTGTGTGTGCAGGGAGTGTGTGAGCTCACAGTGAGTGTGCAGGGACAGTGTGAGCTCACACTGGGTGTGCAGGGACAGTGTGTGAGCTCACAGTGAGTGTGCAGGGACAGTGTGTGAGCTCACAGTGAGTGTGCAGGGACAGTGTGTGTGCTCACACTGGGTGTACAGGGACAGTGTGTGAGCTCACAGTGGGTGTGCAGGGACAGTGTGAGCTCACAGTGAGTGTGCAGGGACAGTGTGTGTGCTCACAGTGAGTGTGCAGGGATACTGTGTGAGCTCACAGTGGGTGTGCAGGGACAGTGTGTGAGCTCACACAAATGTGTCGGGATGTGCAGCACGTGGGCTGGTGCGTAAATGGGGCGTGTGGGATCCTACTCACAGATGACAAGAAGGGCTGGCTGTGAGCTTGCACATCTGTGCAGGTTTGCTACTCCTGAGGACACAGCACCAAGTGGAGCCCCATGGCCTGAAATGAGAAGAGAGGATAACTTTTGCAGCAAAAGCATTCCCTTCACAGCAGAGGGTTTGAAAACAAGTGGCTCTTCCAAAACAAATGGGGTTTGTCAGCCTCAGCACCAGAGAGAGTTGCCAGGAGGCTGCTGGGTGGGAAAGGCCATGTAAACATTGGTTTAATCCCTCTGTCCTCTGAGCTGCCTGCAGGGATGCTCTACCAACATCCCTGCCTCTTGCACCCCAAGATGCTGCAAGGCCCCAGGGAGCAGCCTGGGCTCTTCTCCTCTCTCAGTCCCTGGCACCCCCTCCTTGCTCCCCCAAGCCTGTCTGCCCAGTGGCTGCAGTTCCTGGGAGGTTTTCCTCCTCTGTCAGGACTCACATTCCCTTTGCTGCAGGCACAGGGCATTGGTGCACCCGAGAGCAAACAGGAGGCTACACTTGGGGCATCTCAAAGTTGCACAGAAAGACAGTGAGAAACAGCAGCAGGAGCTGCAATAAGGGAAATTCCCCATAAAGACATGGACAAATAATGAGGCCACTGTGAGTGTTCTCAAGTACTGCAGTAGGGGCCTGGAGAGGACTGGGAATCTGACCTTGGAGATGCTTAGATGGAACTGGGTGGGAGTCTGTCTTTGAAGATCCTTGATTGAGCAGCCCAGGAGCAGCCTGCTCGAAGCTGGCCCAGGTGGGAGCAGATTATTTCATGAAGCTCCACCACCCACCCTCCCCTGGGGAGAAGATCCCTCCTGTGGTGGGGGCTTGCAAGTGGCCCATGCCCACAACCCAAGCAGGGTAGCATGGGTGGGCATGGGGACTCTTGCCACCCCTTCTGTCCCCTGCAAGCTCAATGAGTCCAGGTGCTGCAGTTTCATGTCCCAGTACTGCAAGAGATTGAGTCTGCATGATAGCCTGCATCTGTGCTTGGCTCTGTGACCCAGAGACCACTCTGCCTCATCCTCCTGACCTTTATCCTCCTCCTCCTACTCCATCATGTTGTTCCACGAAGGCCCTTTGGCATAACTGCCCACTGTGCCCCGTGATGTCTGATTCAGTTGGAACCTGTGTCTTGTTCACCAGGACCGCTGAAAAGACCTAGGACAAAATTCAGGAGCATCTGGCAAATGTAGAATCTGCTCAAAAAATGTTCATGGACGAGAATAAAAATGGCAAAATGTTGAGGAAAGAGAGAAGACAGGCAGCAACTCTGTGAAACCTTTGCCTCAGGAGCAGGAAGCAGGAAACATAAGGAGACATTTATTTTAAGTAAACTATAAATATCAGACTACAACAAATTCATGTAAGAAAAGAAAAGTTGGTCTGAATCCAAAGATTTACAAAAGGTCTTGAGCAAATGTGTGCATGAGTCTGGCAATGTGGTGTGTGCATGTGTGCTGGTGTGTGTGCTAATCAAGGGCTGCAGCACTGGATACGGCATCATCCCCCAAATTTAAAACAGGGCAAATTCAAAATCAAGACAAAAGCGTGTTGGAGTCTTGTGGCTGATAAGATCAGTGGGTGGGAAGTGAGAGTGGAGCACGTCCCTCTGGAAGTGCCTGCTCCAGCTGGGAGCAGCTCTGTGCTGCCGTGCTGCCATCCCCAGCACTGCCAGAGGAGAGCATCCTGAGTACCTGGGGATGTGGGACTGGGGATCAGCGGCACAGGCTGCTGGGGGGGCTGCAGCTGCCACCGGTGCTGGTGTCCTTCACTGGTGCTTCCTGCCAGGACTGGGGTGGGCTGCCAGGCCCGCTCTGGGTTTGTGCTACCACTGCCAACCTCCTTTCCAAGTCCCTGTGAACTCTGATAAGTTGGGGTGCAACCGCACCAGGGTATTCCCAGCCCCATCAGCTGCCTCCCTGGAATGTCTTGGAGAAGAAAGTGCCAAGGACAGTGTCTGGTGGATGTAGCTGCACTGGGATCTGCTGCAGCATAGGCAGGGCAGCCCTGCTAGGGAGGGATTTGGGCAGAGCTTGTTCATTACCATAGAATCCGAGGATGGTGGTTTGTGTTAGAAAGGACCTTAAAGTCTGTCTTATTCCAACCCATGCCGTGGGCAAGGACACTTCCCACTATCCCAGACTGGTCCAAGCCCCATCCAGCCTGGCTTTGGACACTTCCAGGGATCTAGGGGCATCCACAGATTCCTGCGCCTGGGCCTTCCCACCCTCCCAGGGAACAATTCCTTCCCAATATCCCATCTATCTATCTCTGCTCCCTGGGAAGCCATTCCTCCTTGTCCTGTCATTGCCTGCCCTTGCTTAAAGTCCCTCTCCAGCTCTCCTATAGGCCTTTAGGTACTGATAGGCTCTGTTTAGGTACAGCAAGGCCTCCCTTAGGACTGATATTTACAGGGTCACAAGACAGTTGGCTTTAGTCACCAGTAAGTTTCCATCCTGGCCAGTATCCGAGTTGGAAACTACAGGATGTTTCTTCTGGTAACAATGGTACTGTTCCACTTGGGCTGAGACTAATTTTTTCCAAAGATCTCACAACAATGGTAACAATTCACTTGGGCTGTGATTCAGGTAAATGATTTACCAAGGCTAACAAGAATTACTGCTTATCCTTTGTTCCCCAACTTGGTTGGGCAGCTGATGTTCCTGTTACAGGCAGGATCACTCCCTCCTGTACCAGGCAAGGGCTCCTGGTGCAGTCAAGGAACGCTTCACTGCCCAGCTACCATCAAGGTTTATCGGGAACTTCTGACACTGTAGAACTGGTCTGAGGAGGGGTGGGGACAGGATGCACCACTACAAGACCTGATGCTTTAAGTTTTAGCTTTTACATTTTCCAGATTCTGTGCTGTTTTAGTGTGTAGTTCTAGGTTTCATATTAAGTGCTGGTAAGCTCTCATCACAGACTAGGCAGAAAAAACAATTTCTTCTCTAGCTTAGGACCAAGGACAACTGATACAAATTTCAAGTCCAAGAACACAAACAACAGTGAAGTAAAGAATAAAAACAAGGAGGATGGAGCTTCGTAACGTGAAGCTGTAACTGACAATTATTTCCAATACGCTAATGGACCAGAATTTCTAAAAGTGTGAGACCTCGTGACCGGACGTCCATTTTGTGACCATTTTGGGGTTCATCTTGGATGTGGCCCAGCTGGGCTCTTGTGCTGCCCAGGTGTTCCCACTGAGACCTTTTAATAAATTCCTACTTTATCCTTTTGCTCTGCCTAGTCTCTGTTTCAGGTCAGCCTCCTGGAGGCATCAGACCCATCCCAGGGAAATGCCACAAAACCAGCCTTTCTTGCCCCAAACTAGCAGGCTACATGAGCAGTTCTTGGATTGCAGTGCTTCAGCTTTTTGCAGCAGTCTTGGAGCTTGCTTGCACTCTATGAGTGCTAGTAACTCTGTGCTCATACTTGGGCAGCTTTTGGCTGATCTGCCCCAGCTTTGTTTGGACCCAAGCCCTGCTTTAACCTCAGGCAGAAAATAAATCTGATGGGCATGAGGTGCTGGCCCCTGCTGTGCTGCCAGGCTGATGACAGTGAACATATTGCTCTGTGAGTGGCGCCTGCTTTATGTGGCTGCTCTTATCACAGCCAGCTGACAGGCTTTGCCCTTTTCTTTCTGCCTGTGTGAGGGATCACCTTGGTCTCCCAGGTCCAGCCTACCTTCCACCCATGAGCCACCACTCCGTGGTGCTGCTGCCTGGGGCACCTCTGTCCCTTCTGCCTGCTGCTGCTACAGGCAGTGGGAGATGCCACCGGTGTGCCCAAAGCCAGGCTGGGCTGTGAGTGGCCCCAATGCACCCATACCGCCCCCAAGATGGACATGCTGGCACCCTGGCTGCACCCATTCAGTGCCCCTGGCTGCCCCAGCAAGGGCTCATGGGGCCCTGTGCTGCTGCCATGGGGCTGCTCCTGCTGCACAGGACTGGCTGTGCCAGGCTGGGTGCTCCATGGTGGGCAGCTGGTCACTGGATCTCAGTGGGACCTTGAGCTCCTTGTCCCACTGTGCTGGGGGGTCCAACACCTCCTGCACCACTGTGCTGGCTCTGCCTTCTTCTTGCTGGTCTAAGAGCACAGTTAAATTGGTGAAGTTAAATTGGAGTGGACCAAGGTGTCAGCTAACGTGCTGCACCACACCATGCCACCACTTCTTAACCCACACTGTCCACGGGAAGCTGCAGAGAGAGGTTTGACTTCCTGTGCTGCCTCTTTGATCCTTCAGGAGCCTTGCAGGACTGTGGCATGCTTGGAGCTGGATGTGTCTGCAGGATTACAAACAATCCAAATAACAGATTACTGTGTCACCACTCATTCGCTGTCTGCCACTAGCATTGTCTGACATGTCTGTGGTCACTGTGGCGTCCTCCAGCTGCCATCGCTTGTCAGCATCAGTCACAAACACTACCTCGGACTTGGCCATTAGGCAGATTAGCCATTATTAGTACTGCTCGTCATCACTAATCACTATCTTCATTGTCAGTTTCAGCACCACCCAACGCCTACTATTCCCAGTTTTTGGAAGTGTGGTGGATCCTCCGGCGCGTGGCGCCTCTGATCCAAAGATGAGATATCTCCTTGGAAGGGCACTGCTTGGTTTCAACTGTCCTGGAGACCCGAATTCCTGAGCAGGTTTTCCCAGTGCTTGCAAGGCATTAGGCGGGTTTGTCCCTTCTTGGCTTTGGAAGCACCTGCTAGCGGTCCCTGCTGTGTGTGATGGGATGCTGCAGCCTCTGGGGCGAAAGGAGAGCCGAGCTGTGCTGGGTGCCGGGGTGCTGGACGAGCTGAGGGAATGCTCAGCCAGCCAGGCTGCTCTGGTGCATCTCAGGTGGGGATCTCGGGGGCTGAAGGTGGGAGGGCATGGTTACAGAACAGTCACTCTCTGTAGCCCCATCCCTCTCTACTCCCACAGAACTTTTGGGGCAGGAGCAGACACCTGGCAAGATGGGGGCCATGAACAGACTCTTGGGCAGAGTGGACACCCAGGGTTGGTGTCCTGCTCTGAAATGTGCTGAGTGGGAACTCAGAACAGGGTCCCAGCAGTGCAGAAGGATGTTCTTGGCCCTGGTGCATGCTGTGCCCTCCCCTGGTGCTGTGTCCCTCACACCCAGCACAGCTGCTGTGCCAGCAGTCATGCATGCAGCAGTTGTCTGGCACAGGGCTGCTCCCAATGAGGAGGGACCAGCTGCTGTGTGTTTAGGACAGACCCAGAAAATATTGGAGTGGGCTAAAGGGAAGGTCAAACAAACCATTTATTTCCTGGCAGAACAGTCAGATGTGAGTGTCTCTGTTTAGAAATCACATCCAGATGCTGAAATTAAACATCTGGGCTTCACCTCTGTATTTTGTCTGCATCCCCCGAGCATGGTGCAGCTTTTGGAATCATCTGCTGAGGAGTTATCACCTCGTTCATCAGCCACCTCTCACCTCTGGCCGGGGCTCCTACATTCCCTCTAATGTGCTGGGAAGGGCTGGGAAGAGTCATGATTGCAGAGCCCTGCTGCTGGTCACACTCTACCTGCCCCCTGCTCCACCCCACAGGGTGCTCTGCAGCTGCTACTGAGGCAGTATCTGAGGGCCTCAGCTCCATGGGCATTTGGCCCTTTCCCTGGGCAGCAGTGTGGGAGCACATTCGGTATTACTTGGGAGCAATTCTTTCATGTCCTGGATGAGATGAGGGCTTGTCACTCTCCAAGAAGGGCTGAGGGGCTGGCAGAGGGTTTGCACAGCCCCTGGAGGTCAGATGGGCAGCCCTGTGCTCTCAGGACATCAGTGCTTTGGCAGAGGTTTGTGTGCTGGTCATCTGCAATTCAGGCAGCTCATATCCTGCTGGACAACTCAGCTGGCACACATAAATCCCTCAGCAGGAGGAGGTCCTGAAACCCTGCATGCAACCTGTGCTGGAACAAAGCTGACAGTGGGACCAGAATGAAGGGTGGCATGGAGAATGTGGCCCGAGTAAACCTCCACAGCTCAGCTCCAGCTGCTACAGGCTGTGGGCTGGAGGGTGTGGTGCTGGTGGGTACAGCCCACTGCCAGTGGGGCAGGTCTCAGCTGGGCTATGCCAGGAGCAGAAGCCTCCAGAGGCTCTGAGGATGGCTTCAGAGATCTGTTTGCCCTGTAGCTGCTGAGTCTTCTCCATTCAGCAGGGCTCTGGTGAAGGTGGTTTCTAGAGACGGTCCGGGACTTGCAGCCCCCATGACATTTGATCTGGTAGAGCCCTTGCTTGCCTCAGGTGATCTAACCCGTGCCGTAGCACTAGCGATGGGATCTGCATGGTGTCATTTGAATAATCCTTATCATAGAATCATAGGATCATGGAATCATAAAATCATAGAACGTGCTGAATTGGAAGAGACCTATCAGGATCATTGAGTCCAACTCCAGGCCCTATGCAAGACTCCCCAAGAATCCCACACTGTGCCTGAGAGCATTGTCCGAACACTCCCTGAACTCAGATAGGTTTGGAGCTGTGATCACTTCCTGGTGAGTCTGTTCCACTTGCCTGACCGCCCTCTGGGTAAAAGACCTTTTTCCTTATATCCAGTCTAAACCTCCCCTCAGATCCAGACATCTCCTTGTGTCCTGTCACTGGTCACGAGAATGAAGAGATCAGAGCTGCCCCTGCACTGCCTCTCGGGAGGACGTTGAAGAGCTCAAGGTCTCCCCTCAGTTCTCCTCTTCTCCAGGCTAAGTGCTCTCAGCTGCTCTTCATACAGCCCCTCCAGACCCTTCCCCATCCTTGTGACCTCCTTTGGACCCTTTCCAAGGGCTAAATGTCTTTTTTATATTGCACACAGGACTTGAGGTGAGGCCACCTCAGTGCAGAACAGAGTGGGACATGGCCCTCCCTGGCCTGGCTGGTGATGCTGGACCTGGTGCCCCCAGAACAGTGATTTCCTTCTTGGCTCCAGGGCACTCAGCTCCAACTGGCCCTTGACCAGAATTCCCAGGTCACTTTGTGCAGCTTCTCTCCAGCATCTCCTACCCAGTCCATATCCACAGCCAGGACTGCTCCGTATCAGGCGCAGAATCTGGCACTTGCCTTTGTTGAATTTCACGTAGTTGGTGATTGCCCATCTCTCATTTGTCAAGCTTTCTCTGCAGGGCCTTCGAGGGAGTCAACAGCTCCTCTCAATATAGTGTTGTTGGCAAACTTCCTCAGTATTCCTTTAAGTCCTGTACCCAAGCCATTAATGAAGATGTAGAAGAAAAATTGTATGGAGCCCTGCAGAACCCCATTTGTGACTGAACACCAGTCTGATGTCACCCTACTCACTGTCCCTCTTTGGGCCTGACTTGTGAGACAGCTGTGGGCTGGACAGTGTGTCCAGAAGGATCCTGGCAGAGACTATATCAAAAGCTCTGCTGAAGTCCAAAAAGACCACATCTAGTCATCCTGGACCAAGCAGTTGAGTTACCCTGCTTTAGAAGGAAATCAGGTTTCACAAGCAGGACTTTCTTTACATGAAGTTGTGCTGGCTGTGACTGATGTGACTGGCTGTGACATTGTCCTCCAGGTATTTTTCAATACTTTCCCGAATAATATTTTCCAGGACTTTACAGGGCACTGAAGTGAGATTGACAGGTGTGAATTTCCTGGAATCCTCCTTCAGTGGCATGAGGGAAAGACTCCTTGAACTGTGTAACCTCTGGAGCTCAATAGGAGGATATATTTTGCACAGAGGATAACAACCCCACAGCTTCACTCGTGGGGTGGAATGGGAATCATCACAGTTTCAACAAAACCAAGACCTGGCTCTTGTGACCCAGCCAACACAACCAGCTCATTCCTGCCTCTGCTGCTGTGGATGTTACCGTGGCTCTGGCTTGCTCTTCCTCTGCTCTTACAGGAAGATCCCCCAAATCTCCAGGAGGCCTGGAGGTAAGGGATGCTGAAGTATCACTCATGACAATTTATCACCCAATTTCCAGACTAGGTCTGCAGACTTGAGCTGCAACAGTGAATCAGAGACACTAGAGAAGGGCAACAATCCTACTGTGGGGACAGTTCTGCCTCCCTACAGTTCTGTCACTTGCAGAAACCCAAGGCACATTACATCTTACAGCCTTGTACCAAGGATTCATCATCTCTGTGACTGGCCATCAGCTTGGGAGTTTCTACTTCTCCCTTTCTGGAGATTAACCACAAACTGCTTATTGGGGTAGATGGGACTTGGAAACAGAGCTGGAAAAACACAGCACAAAATCCTCCTTGGTTCTATAAAATTTTCAAAATACAGATTACCATTTGAAAAGAGACTAAATGTAAAAAAGATTGTTCATTTGGCATTCTTCATCTGCAGAGCTTTATGGTTCCCAGCACTCCTCTGTGCTCTGCCCAGCTGCAGCAGAGAAGAGGCTTGGTGATGCTGCCTGAAGGCCATGGCCGTGAGGAACGATCACAGACCTGGATGGGAAGGGCAGCTTCATGCATGCTGCTCCCTCTGAGTGTCAGGTGCATAAAGATCAAAAAGCTTCCCCTCGCTTTGCTTCACTGTTCTGCTGTGAGACTCTGAATGTTGTGGCACAGGCGACCTCGGAGCACCTTTGCTGTGCAAGACTGATCGAAGATAACAAAAGGAAAACTTTAGTTCCTTCCAGCTGTTCCTAGAGGAAGGGAGCTGAAGCAGCAGAGCCCGGGGAGTTGGAATGGTCTCTGGTCCCAGCTCCTCTGCTCAGGACTGGGGTGGCCATGGGCTCTGGTATCATGGACAGGAGTCCCGATTATTGTTTCTTCATGGCTGGCTCCCTGTGCAGACAGCTTGCTCAGGGTGTGTCAGGCGTGGGTAATAAGCCAAGCTGACCTTGGGCTGGCTCTGCAGAGTTCTTCATCTGCCCTTTGCTTCTCTTTTGTCTCCTGAGCACGTTTTTTACCCCTGAGCCTTCAACTCCAGCTCTTCACGGAGAGGAGCTGCAGCTGCATGTGAAAATGGGGCAGATCTTGCCTCCCTCTGTGGGGTGCTGGGGTCAGGAGTCAGCACAATGGGCTGATCCTCATCCATCTGCTCCATCCCCTGTTACTGCCAGGAGCTGCCTGTGCCGAGATGTGCAGCACAGTAGCCACAGGGGTGGCCACACAGGGTCACCCCATCTCTGCCACTGGCACTCCTGGCCCCTCACATGCAGCATGACTGGCTCTCCAAGTGTGTGTCCTGACATTGTGTTTCTGGCTACATGTTCAGGCAGAGACACATTTGGGGGTGATTAATTAGTACAAAGGAAATAGGTCTAAAAATGAGGACCAGCTGCCACTTGAAACAGGGAGCAGTGGCGAGTTTATTGCAAAGGCCAAGGGCTGTGAGCAGCAGCTTTGGAGGGTTTTGGGGATTTCTTACAGCTAATTGCCACATGACAAACCCTTCTTGTCTCTGCTAGCAGCCCCTGCTGGACTGAGACCAGCTTGTGGTGATCCGTGGTGCCTCAGCTACAGCTTTTACTCTGAGTTAATCATCAGATAAGCTTGTTTTACACTCCCATTTGACCATGTTTGATTCAAAAAAGGCATGAGAGAAATGTTGGTGAGCTGGTGGCTGCTGAAGGCAGGGATTTGGATGTTCCTAAGCTGTCTGCTTCTGGGGAGGTTTCATATAAGCTCTTCTGTGATCTCACAGGGCTGGACACACAGCTGCAGTCCTTTTGGTACAACCAGGTGGAGTGCCTCTAAATGCACTCCTGTGAGCTCCCAACAAAATTATTCTTTTCCTGGCTTTTCTTAGCATCCCTTCTGAATGTGGGACCCAACAAGCTAGGAGATGGGGCAAAAGAGAGGGATATTGTGCAAGGCAGACCTTGCATGGAAAGCACTCTTGCTGAAGACTCCTGCCTTGTGCTCTCTGCTGGGGCTCAAGATCAGGCTTGACTTCCAGCCAGGTATTTTGGGGGCTCGTCTCTGTAAAAAATTATCCTTTCCTTGAGTATCTTCATTAAATATAGCCCTGTTGCCTCCATATTTGTTTTATGACATAATCTTCAGAATGTCCCAAATGTGTATGGATGTCCTTCTTTCCCTACCTTGTGCACCCCATGATTCCCATGTTTCCACCTCCTTGGTGGCTCAGCCAGGGCTGGTGGGGGTGGCACCAGTGTTCAGTTCCAACGTGGGGGCCAGATTGGGAGAGGGGACCATGCTGTGGGCTTATGCCTCAGGAAACTCCCAAGAGTCCTAGGCTGCAACACATACATACATATATATACACATACACATACACATACACATACACATACACATACACATACACATACACATACACATACACATACACATACATATATCTATATCTATATCTATATCTATATCTATATCTATATCTATATCTATATCTATATCTATATCTATATCTATATCTATATCTATAGATATAGATATAGATATATAGATATATATAGATAGATAATATGTGTGAGGCATCTTCTGCATGGGTGACTCAGACCTCCTGGAGAGGCCCTGGGAGAGAGTAGCTGAACATTCACCCTTGTGGAAATTGTGGTATTTCAGAATTTGCACCTGTCCTCAAAAGGGTGGAAAACCCAACTTTTCAAAATCTTCCCTGGGCTAGAAATCTAAAAAAAAAAATAAAAGGCAGCAATGCTCAATTCTGAAAACCTTTTTTTCAGTTCCCACAGGCCAGTCTGTGCCCTGTGGAGCTGGTAGGGCAGCACACTTTTCTCCAGACCAAGCTTTGCAGGAGGTTTCATGTCCAGCTGATGTCAAACTGCTCAGGCATAGCTACACAAGCCTGAGGCTTGGTCCTTGGGAGAAAACCAGAACTGTCCTGGAGGGAAGACATTGTTTCAGCAGAAGACATGTGTTCCAGCAGAAAACTGCTGATCACCAGTGTTGTGAGCAAGTGAGGCTTGGCTGAACAAGAAGAGCAGGATGTGCCAGAAGTGGGGACAAGCAACCCTGCTCAAGGGATCTCTGCTCTGAGCTTATGGGCAGAGCAGTAAGAAGTTCAGGCACCTGTGGCTGGCTGGCTGGCTGAACTTTGCTGATGGGGTAACCAGAGTCCCTGGTGGACACATGGAGCATCTTTCTCCTGCCACATCCCCCAGAGCAAATGATTATAAGGGGGTCGGTGGGTGAGTCAGAGTTACACTGGCTGGAAGAGGGGAGCTCCCAGTCCTTCATCTCATGTGTGGGGTGTCACCAGGAACCAGGAAAGAGGCTCTCCATCCCCACAGGGCAGTGGGGTGCTGAGCTGGAAGGGCATGCAGAGGGACAAATGGGCAGGTGGGAGCAATCTGTACCCAGTCTGGGTCTGTCTTTTCTTTACTGAGAGGAACAAGAATAATAAAATACCACATTCCTTTATTTCTCTTGGGACTAGATTCGGCTGTTGGTAAGGCCAATCTGTGCAGCAGATGATCTCCTCCTTGAGGCTGGAAAGAAGTAACCCTTTTCTGTGAAAAAACATGAATTAAGATCACAGGAGATGACGTTACCTGTAGCAAAGCCTAATATGAACCAGCAGCTCCCAGGCCCAGAGCAGTCCACAGACACCCCTAGCACCCTGCTTAGGGCTGATCATGACTCCCTTTTTGGAGGTATTTGACCAGGGGAGTTGCTGATGTGGTAGGGGATAGTGTCTCCATTTTGGGGGACATGGATCCTGCAGTTTCAGGCACCCTTGAGGGTGAGCATGTATGATCTAGGATATTTGGCTGCTGTCTTTGTGGGACACCTGCTCTGGTTGCAGTGGGCCATTGCAATAGATGCCCACAGGGGGCTGGGATGGGGGTGTAGGATCTGGGTGAAGGGGGAACCCAGGTGTCATGGGGTGGGGGTGCTGTGGTGAGCCTGGGCGGGGAGGAGCAGGGAGGATCCTCAGGGACAGGAGAGCAGGAGGAGGCAGGGCTGTTGTGGAGATGGGAGGTCTCTATGGGGTGCCCTCTCTGCCCCACAGCTTGGAGGGGCAGGTGGGGTACTGCCCATCCAAGCTGCTGTCCTGGCTGCAAAGCCCTACAGCCAGGAGGACTCGAAGGCACTTTGCCCTGCCAGAGTAAGACAGACCTCCTGCCTGGTATGGGAGCAACAGGCAGAGCTCAAATTAACTGGGCTAATCAGAGTGTAGGACCACTGAGAGCGTCCAAGAGGGCAGCATGTTTGGGGTGTCACATGTATCCCAGGTATTGTCCCTGCTTTATCCATTCTCTCCCCAGGGAATCCTGGCAGAGCTTAAATTTGGGGCTGAAGGGGCCACCCTAACCCCCAGCCTCCCTCATTCCCATTGCTTCTTGCCCTGGGCTGCTCTTCCCACAGCCTGCCCTGACTGATCCTCTGGAAAGTTCAGCACCAGGCTGGGACCTGGACCTGGGGACAGGAATGGGACCTGCACAGTGCCATGTGGCCAGCTCAGTGGCCACACTGCCAGTCCCAATGAGTCCTGATGGGCTGACAAAGGCTGATGGCTGGCGGCCAGACTTGGCCTCAGTTAGGACCACACAGGGACCTGCACCTCTCAGTCCCAGTCTGAACTGGTGGGCAGAGCCTCGTGCTGCTGCATGGTGCTGCTCCCAGCTGTGGGGCCTGGACCCATCCTGGTTCTGCCAGCTGGGTCTGTCCCTGTTGCACCAGCTCTGGCTGGCTGTGCCTTCATCCTTCTGGGCAGCAGAGGAGGGTGGGCTGGCAGCTCTAAGCCAACACTCAGCTGCTGTATTGGGGTGATCTCTCCTGCTGAGGTGAGGACTCTTTGGGTCAGTGTAGGGGTGAAGCATGGCTGCATCCCAACTGCAGCTGCTGCAGTTTCCAGCCAACGTGGAAAACCCAAGCCCGTGTCTTAGAGGGATGGGAAAACAGCAGGTGAAAACACAGATGGGTGTTTATGAGAAGTTTTTACAATATGTCAGTTTTTAGGCCTGCCATGGCATTTTGCTGGCTTTCCGAGGGAGTGGTGGTGGAAAGGTGTGGATGTGGCTTGTAGGGATGTGTGTCCATGGGAACATAATAATGGCTTGCCAGGTTTTAGATCAACATTCAATCTTAGAGGTAAGGCAAGAAGCAACCACCTGAATGGCTCAGACCCTCAATCAAACCAGCTCCTCTCTGGGGCAAGGTGGCAGGGAGCTCACTTCATTCACTCCTTTTTGGGCAGCCATGAATGCAGACAGGAGGTGAATTTCTGGAGAGGTGGCAGAGCTGATCCTCTCTGAATGTGGCATCACTCCACTGACCCCAGGGCCCTTGCTCCCCTCCTGATGTGAGTTGCACAGGGATGCTTTGGACATAGAGCCATGAATCAGATGGATATCCTGGTTCATGAAGATGTTTCCCCATGCAAGAAAATGTTCAGCACGAGGTGAAATGTCTCATGGGGCTCTCAGACCCAGTGATCTCTCACTTCTGTGGCTGCACTTCTGTGCTTCGGAAGCAGAGTTGGCCTCCAAGCTGCAGCCACAGTGGCAGAGGTTGTGATGAGGAAGGGGTCCTTTCTCTCAACACACTGCCACTTCTATACCATATTCCTAACACAGGCTAGCTTTGAAGGAGAGCTCCTTAGTATGCATTCAATTAAGATTTAATAAAGCAGCTGCCTGCTCCTGAAGAACAAAATGATTATTTGACCCTTTATTGAGGATTAATAGCTATGTAATCAGCATGTATCTGGTTCCTACAGGCATCTATTACATAGCTTCTAAACCCCAGTGAATATGTTTCTAATTGGCTTTTAAGAACATGCTGTTGCTTTATTAAACCCTAATTAGATGCATATTGGGTGAAGTCCATTCAGAAGTGGTTATTGCGAACTACTTGTCATTACCTAATATGTGCAGCCTAATGGGCCTTCAGCTTATTTGCTCTGTTAATTATTAGATTTTATGGCCTTTGTTTAGGCTTTGTTTTTGTAAACTGAGCTGCATATGTTGTTTTCTTCCCTATGCAAAACCTTCCCAAGAAATGGGTACAGGCAGGGCCTGATGCTGGTTTGAAGAGCAGAGCAGGTTGGGAGAGGCTCTTCCCAGTCTACAGATATTTTCAGGGATGCTTTTGTGTCTCCTGCTTGCATTGGGTTCAACCCTGGTGGAAAGTCTTCAGGATGAGCTGTAGGATGGGCTCCAGCCTGGACCATCATGGAGAAACCTTGGGGCTTGGGTTGCAGCTTCCACTCAGGACCTGACAAATGCTCCAGCCATGTCTATATCCATTTCCTGCCAGGTGGAGCAGCCACACCAGCCACCAGCAGCCTAGTTCTTGTCTTGGTGCCTGCCAAGTGAGAGTGCTGGTTCTGCTTTCACACATTCTCTGAGCTCCATCAAGCATCTGTTACATGTCTGCAAGCCTCTTTCCCAAAACCCTGTGAGCATAAATTGTGAGACACCCAAAATTAAGGGATACGTAAGAGGTTAGAGTGCAGACTGGATGAACAGCAGCACAAGGGATGCTGATGTGGTGTTTCAGCAGAAAGGAAGAGCTGCATGTGTGGTCAGTCAGCAAAATGCTAATGGAGAGTGCAGCATCGAGCATTATGGCATGGCTGAGCTCTGGGAAACTGCATGGATTTCAGTTTGAAACCTATTTTCTATATTATTTTTTTTTCTGGCAGTATCAGAACATGCCCTTTCAGCAGATTCAGGACAGGCCATTTCCAGAGCAGGTTAGGGAAAAAATGGCACTTTGTAATCTACTGTTGCATGTTTTCTAAGGCAAAATGGAAAAGTCAAAATCAAGGGAACTCAGAACCAGAGCAAAAATGGTTCAGTTTGCCCAAATTGAAGTTTGGGTTTTAAATTTTTTTCCTTTTTTTTTGGGGGGGGCGGGAGAGGGGGGGGAGACAGACAATGAAATTTTCCATTGTTAAGGAATTTCAGAAGTCCCTGGAGTCTCTCAGAGGGGGATGATGCCAGCACCTGGTCCCTGTCCTTTGCCCTGCTCTGCTGCCCCGCTCTGCAGTGAGCCCCAGTTTTTGAGCGAGTCCCAGGGTTTGTCTTGCTGGACTTAAGGACAAATCAGAGAGGAATCCAGGTTTGGAGCTGTGTCTTCTCGCCCTCTTTCAGTCCCAGTGCCGCTCCTGGGGCTCAGGTGCCTCCCCGTCAGCGTTGCCAGCTCAGCCAGGGACACCAGCCCCTCTCGGTGGGTGAGTGGGTGGGTGGAGGCAGACTGTCACAGGTTCAGAGGGAAAGCGAGTCATCCTGGGCTCACCTCCAGCTGCTGAACCACAGCCTGACCCTTGAGGCCAGTGTCTCACATGGGCTGTCACACCTGTCCCTGTGGCTAAGCTCAGCTCCCGGCCCCAGCCTGCCCCTGGCCAGGCAGAGCACTTGGCCCCAGGGTCTGGCTGCGGTGAAAGGCTCTGCCCCTGACAGCCGCCTCTCAATCCTCAGCTTCCTGCCACTCCGGATGCTCTGACTCATGGAGAGCAAGCACCTCGCCCGAACGTTCACCTCCAACTTGAACCACCCCCAAGTCAAACTTGCTAATGCTTGACATCTTCACTTAGTCCCACTCCACCTATTTTTTTTCTAGTCCTTCCAGCCTTTGTACTTTCTGCATCTCTGTTGGAATCAAGGGTGCCGAAATATTTTGCAAAAAGCTGTTCTTACAGTGCTTCCCAGACCCTCCCTCACTAGGAAATGCCGGAAACCGTGGGAGCAAGCCTCGCTGGAGAGCCTCGGCACAGGTTTTGCAGACCCTGGAGATCTGGAGAAGCTCGAACTTCCCAGGCATGAACCTCTCTCCAAAGTCAACAGGAATTTGGAAACTTTAGGTCCTCTTTGGTTTTTCTCCTCTCTAGACCTTAGATCTTTTGACTTAACCTTTGTGTTAGATTTATATGTTGCGTGAATATGCCCTTATTTTTCTAATTAGGGCTGCAAATTCCTCATTTTAAACTGCCTGCAGGCCAAGGTTTGTCTTGCTTGACTTAAGGCCAAATCAGAGAGGTATCCAGGCTTGGAGCTGTGTCTCCTTGCCCTCCCTCAGAGTCAAGGGACAAAGAAAAGGATACAGACCTTGGAGGCAGCTCTCCTGAGAAAAGAGTTCCCCTTCTCTGTGGCAAAAAGGGGAGACCAGACAGCTGAATGAAGTAGCATGAAAGGCTTCAAGGGGCATCACCAAGAGAAGCCAAAGAGAACCTCCTTCTCTTCTCCTGCCTGGGCTTTGGTGGGGATGGAGATCCATGTGCTCTGCAGAGACGATTTGTCTAAAATTTAAGACCAATGAACCTTTTGTTCATTTAACATTTCCCAATGACTTTGCTGCTGGCTATTTTATTTCAATGGGCTTCCCCTTCCTCTAGCTTTATCAAGATCTCTTCTCCTTCCAAGAAAATGTACGGGAAAGCAGAGATGAAGATGTTTATTTTTCTGTGGAAATAGCATTTGACTTCTTTCCTGTCCTGTATGGAGAAAGAGGGAAAAATTCACAGCCAAGCTGAAAAAGGGAAATTTTCACTTTGAAATTTCCTTAAAAATAAAAGAAGCAGCACTTTTGGCAAATCCTTTTGGCCACAATTTCCTTTTGTTCCATTTTCAGCCATGGAAATGAGTCTCAGGGGGGGTGGATTTCTGCTGACTGAATCACAGAATCATACAATCCCAGAATCACAGAATGACTAGGTGGGAAGAGACTTCCAAGATCATTGAGTCAAACCCATGCCCTAACATCTCAACTAAACCATGGCACTGAGTGCCATATCCAGCCTTTTTAAAACACAACCAGGGATGGTGTCTCTACCACCTTCCCGGGCAGACAATTCCAGTACTTTATCACCCTTTCTGTAAAAACCTTTTCCCTAATATCCAGTCTATACTTCCCTTGACACAGCTCGAGACCGTGTCCTCTGGCTCTGTCAGTGCATCCTGGAGAAAGAGATCAACCCCCACCTGACCACAGCCACCTTTCAGGGAGTTGTAGAGAGTGCTGAGGTCACCCCTGAGTCTCCTTTTCTCCAGGCTGAGCACCCCCAGCTCCCTCAGCCATTCCTCACAGGATTTGTGTTCCAAGACCCTCACCAGCCTTGTTGCCTCCTCTGGATGTGCTCCAGCCCCTCAAGGTCCTTCCCAAAGGGAGGGGCCAGAACTGGACACAGCACTCGAGGTGTGACCTCATCAGTGCTGAGTACAGGGGAAGAATGACCTCCCTGCTCCTGCTGGCCACACCATTCCTGACACAGGCCAGGGGTCATTGGCCTTCTTGGCCACCTGGGCACACTGCTGGCTCATGTTCAGTTGGCTATGGACCAGCACCCCCAAACCCTTCCTGCCTGGGCACTGTCCATCCACACCATCTCCAGCCTGTAGGGGGTTATTGTGGCCAAAGTTCAGGACTTGGCACTTGAACTCATTAAACTTTATCCTGCTGGACTCTGTCCATCCATCTAATTGATCCAGGTCTCTCTGCAGAGCCCTCCTCCCTTCCAGCAGATTGACACACACTCCCAGCTTGGTGTCATCTGCAAATTTACGAATGAAAGACTCAATATCCTCAGCCATGTTATCAATAAAAATATTGAACAGGACTGTCCCCAGCCCAGACCCCTGAGGAACACCACTGGTGACTTGCCAGCAGCTGGATGCAGCTCCACTCACCAGCACTCTCTGGGCCTGGCCATCCAGCCAGTTCTGCACCCAGCAGAGAGTGCTCCTGCCCAAGCCACGGGCTGCAGCTTTTCCAGGGAATGCTGTGGGAGATAGTGTAGAAGACTTTCCTGAAGTCCAAATAGACAACACCCATAGCCTTTCCTGCATCCACCAGGCAGGTCACTTGGTCATAAAGGAAGATTAGCCTGGTCAACCATGACCTGCCCCTCCTAAACCCATGCTGGCTGGGTCTGATACCCCAGCCATCCTGTAAGTGCTGAGTGATGACACTCAGTACAAACTGTTCCATTACTTTACCGGGTGCTGAGGTCAGGCTGACTGGCCTATCATTACCGGGATCCTCCTTTCTGCCCTTTTTGTGAGGGACTGGAGCCCTGGTTTGGTTTGTTCCTGTTCCAGTGGCAGCAGTGGGGCTGGGTGATGGGCTAGTGAGCCCTGAGCACCTTTCTGCTGCCCCACCTGCCCGTCATAGAGCTTTAGTGATGGGCAGACACAGTCTGTAGTGGGCTGGGCTGCCAGCCCCTCCCTGGCTGTCAGGCAGGGTGGGCACATGGACATGTCCTCAGCTGCACCAGCCATGGGCATGGCTGTGGGCAGAGGAGAGCAGAGAAGCACTGACCCAGCTCTCCCCATCACCTCTCCTCAAATGTCTGCATCCTGCCCAGCTCTTCCTGACCATGTCCACATATCCATAATGGTTTAGGGCTTGAGCCATTGTCCGAGAGGGACGTTATGATGCTTGTATCCCCATTCGTGTGTGCTATTTTTGCTGGATATCATGTTCTGTGCCTTTAAGACTGGCTCTGAGGAGCGAATGTTTTGTTTTGGTTTTGCTCTCAGCCTCTCCCCCATGGCTGGAGGGACACAGACACAGGGCAGTACCTGGTGCTGTTTTTGCTTTTTTGCTCTTGCTTTTCTCTTTTGCTCTCGCTCTTGCTTCTGCTTGCTCTTGCTTCTGCTCATTAGCTAGTTTAGCTAAACAGTCCAAATTTCTTCCTGGACTGTTTCTCCTTTCCTTTTTATTTGGACCTACTGGAACCTGCTCCGGACTGGGACCTGGGAACACTGAGAGTTTGCACCCTGTGGCTGCAGCAGCTGCCCCAGCACCGGAGGGATTGATAACAGAGCAACCACCCCCAAGAGAGACTTTCTGAATTTGTCATCTTTTTTCAGAGCAGTGAAAGAGTGGTGTCACCCGGTATTGTTCATTTTGTGTGCTGGGGGGGTGCTGTGTCTGTTAAATAAACAGGTTCTTTCCACTTCTCTCCAAGGAATTCTTCCTGAACCAGTTGGGGGGAGGGGTCGTGTGGGTTTGCTTTCTGG
Organism: Thryothorus ludovicianus; assembly: GCA_013397245.1. Taxonomy (NCBI): domain Eukaryota; kingdom Metazoa; phylum Chordata; class Aves; order Passeriformes; family Certhiidae; genus Thryothorus; species Thryothorus ludovicianus. The sequence goes on along the minus strand of VZTB01013017.1, from coordinate 96,279 downwards.
AGGGGCCCCTTTTGGAGATTCTCTCCCAAATTTGCTCTAAACCAGGACAGCCATGCTCTCCCTGCAGCTTCTTTGGAGCTCATGTCCCAGTGGTGGGCTGCAGCTGGCTCTGTGTGCCCCACTCTGTGCGCTGACAGCAGTGCTGGCAGGGTGGCTGCGGGCTGTCACTGCAGATAGGAAGGGCAGGTCGGATTGGATCATCAGAGAAGAGTGATCACCTGAGCAGAGGCCTGGGCTGGAGGCAGCAGCAGGAGATGCATGGCCGTGGCACCTGGGGTGAGGGGAGAGAAGCCCTGAGTCTGGCTGTGCTAGGAGGAGCAGAGTGGTGCTACACTGGGGACATAGCTTCTGGCTGACTAGCTTTCCTTTTCTACAGCCTCTCCTGACCTTTGCATGTGGTCAGTGATGTCAGTACTAGGTCCCTCTGGTGCCCACATCCCTCTGCTGACCCTGCAGGTTGCCCAGCTAAGGGTGGACATGGCTTTGGAGGTCCCACCATGGAGGGGATCTAGATCCCTTTATTTTCCTTCCTCTCTCGACATTCCCTTTGGCCATGGATCAGCTGGCTGGACCCAACAAGTCTTGCAGCAAAGATGAGCAAAAAAAAAATCTCCTTATGCCTGTAAAAGGAAGAAGGAGAGCATGGCAGAGACAGGCTGTCTGATAAAGCTCCACTTTCTGCTGTGGAGGCGGGAAGCCTTTTGGACAGGATTTATTTTGTAAAGTCTTCCATGCAAACTGGATCCCCCTCCCCTCCTGGCCCTGCCCGGCCTTAAATCATATCCTTTGTAATGACATTTCGTGCTTGTGTGGCGCCTCGCTTCTGAGCATCCCCAAGTGCTCTGTAAACGATGTCTCGGAGCCTGCCTGGAGGCTGCAGCACCCCCCTCCTTCCCCCTGCCATCGATAAACCTTTCCCACATCTCACCTGGATACCTGACTGTTCCTGCATTGGTGCTGCAGCCTCCCCTGCGGTCCTCTTGACTGTCCTCCTGCAGCAGCCACCTCCATGGAGATCTCAGTTCTTCCCTGGGTGCCAGGGTGAAGTGCTCAGGGATGAGCAGCTCCAGTCTGAACGGATGGGATACTGCACTGCAGCCTGGAACATGGCCTGCAGCCTCACCTCCCACCTGAAAAGTCTCTGCCAGGGAATCAGCATTTGTCAGAGCTGCAGGGTCTTCAAAAAGCCACTCTCTGTGTCCCTGGACCCCATTTTTGTTCAGGAATGGATTTTTCTGGAGCACTGTGCCCTGGGGCAAGGCGGATGTTAATGTGCTGTATCCAAAGAACACAGCATTTCAAATTCCCTCCTCCCTATCCAAGCCCTTCACTGTCATAGGGTCCTCCTTAGTCCTGTCCAGAGGTTTCCTCACAGCTGTGGGGTCCCAGGAGATGCAGTGGTTTTGATTGGACACCACTCTGGCTTGGCCCAGCAGCAGGAACAAAATCTTTGTCTCCTTCTTGGCCCTCCTCCAGCCCGTTCGGCTGCTGGGCTTCCTCCGCTGGACATCCTGGGTTGGGGGCAGGATTGCTGCATCCAAGCAGGATTTGGGGCTCTGATGGATGGCTTTGGAGGCTGTCTCAAGCTACCTACTGTTTTTTTGTGGAAATTACCCTCCTGAGGAGAATCCTTTTAACCTCCTCCAGAGCTGGAAAGCCACAGCACAAAAGCTGACTGCTGACAGCTATGCCATCCGGGAATGGAGAGGTTAACCCTGGGTGTAGGTGATGCCTACTTCCAGTTCAGCCAGTAATTGCTGGGAGAATCGATGCAGAAATGTCCACATGCACTTTGGCTGGCTCTAGGTGCTGATGGTGCAGCCCCTTCCCAGGGGTCTGGAGGATGGACCTTCAGTCTGCTGGGCCACTGTGGCTGCTACTGTGCAGAGCAGAGCTGGTGTCCTGTTCCAAACTTCCAGGGACTTGGTTGTGGGTCTCTCCACAGTGAGTGCCAGGCTGCTCTGGGGTTCTTTTTCCTCTACAGAAAGTCAGCTTCATTCTACAAAAGCACCTAGAAGAAAAAGATTGGAACCTGAGGGAAGGTTTGTGGGGAAGTGAGGTGCTGGGGAAAAGCAAATGTTCTTGTCTGGTCTGGTCTGGTCTGGTCTCCATCTCATTACTTTATCCCATCCCATCATACTCTATCCCACCCAACCCAGTCTACTTACCCTATTCCCTATTACCCTACATCCTTCCCATTCCATTTCACTCTATCCCATCCCACTTCATCCTATGCCATCCCACCCATCCCATTTCATTTATCCCAACCCACCCCATTTTCTGTTCTTCCTGTCCAATCAATACCTTATTCCATTCCATCTATCTCATGCCATCACACCCATCCTATTCCACTCACCCCATCTCCCTACATACCTCTTTCCTCCCATGCCATCTCACCTATTCCATTGCCCTCCACCTCATCCCCATCTCCTGTGGACATCCAGGCCAGCCATCCCCAGATGGAGCTGCTCTTGCCAGGGGCATGGGCCTGCTGGTGGAGGCCACTTGGGGCAGTTCCTTATCCAGGATGTGTGTCAGTGAAAGCAGAAACCTAATAAGCAAGATAAGGAGACGATTTATAACGGCGTTTGTGAACTTTAGGAAAGAGCTTTACAGCCAGATTTTAGAGACCACACAGGGAGAGGTTATGCTCTCCAAAACCTTGGAGATTTTTTAAAAAATATTTTTATATTTAAGAAAAAGAGTTTCCAAGAATTAAATAACACGAAAGTGTATGAAATATGATGTAGAAAATGTTCCCCTTGCTCTCACATCTGAAGTTAATTTGGGAGACGCTCTGAATAGCTTTTTAAAGAGTGGATAAACATTGGCATCAAAAGTGTAAATAAAGTTACCAGACAGAGCGGCCGTTCAAAGGGAATTGTCCCTGGGATGTTGGCTGGGCAACTCTAAAGGCTGCGTCAGGAACATTTGGAGATAAAAGCAGGGCCTGGCTGATCAGCCCAGGCTGAAGTTTCCCACCTCACCTCCCCATCCTGATTCCAAAGAGGCTGGCACTGCCCTGGCAGGTTCCTTGCCTGACGACGGCACCACCAAGAACTTCCCATCCACTGGGACCCCCTCAGTCCCCTTCCCCACCACGGCCCAAAATCTGGCTCACACACTCCCAGGCAGGACCTGCTGAAGCCTAATTAAAGCCTGCTGGTACTGGCCTCTTGGAGATCTGGATTTGTCAGAGTTGTGGCCCGAAGTGTTTCTGAGAAGCCCTCAGGCTACCCCACTGAGTGTCACGCCCGCTGCTTCCCCCAGGACAGTCTGTTCCCCCAGATGTCTGGATTGACACATGCTTGCTTGGTCACAAATATTCTGAAATACAACAGGACCTTCTGTGTCACTGAGTTTGAGACTGCAGCTGGTTGGAAAAACCCAGAGGAGCTGTGTCTCTCCTGAAGCAGATCTTTGCACCAGCATCAGGGTTCTCCATGACAGTGCCTCAACAGTCTGTGGAGAGAAGGCAAAAACAGTGAAACTAACTCTGACACCTCATTTAAATCTTCCCAAGAGGAAGAGAAATGGACAGATTTGAACCTTTTTTTTGCATCTTTTGGTATGAACTTGAAGGGAAACCTCTGTGAGTTCTTTTTGATGGAGCAGCTTGTGAATGAGAGGAAGTTGTGGGTTGGAGTGACTCTGGCAGTAAGATCCCCACCATGGGATGCTTCTCCTTGCCCTGTGTCTCTACCAGGGAGGATTTTCCTGGGAGCTATAGAAAGTAGAAATGGGTGTGGATAACAGTACTAGGTCTCCTGCATCCAGAAGCTCTTACCTCCACAGCACCCAACGCTGAGGGTTGCTATTGCACTTGAACGTACAGAGTGTCCGTTCCTTCTTCAGTTGAGACCTTGGCCATGGCTCTGCATCCCTTGATTGATGAAGACAGGATGGTAACAGCAGCAGACATGACAAAACACAGGGTGGAAATCCACCTCTGGCTGTCCAAGGGCAGCTCCCAGCTGCCTGTACCACAATGGGGGCACAAGAAGCACCGTTTCTGACTGGGGGGCTGCTCCTGGTGCTCATGGCCCTGGAGACTCAGGAGTTCTGCATCTTGACTGACCCAGCATAGGGAATGTAGGGGATCTGTCACATATCTGCCAACGTGCCAGCTGGGAATTGGGTCCCTCTGCTCTCTTGTGACCTGGGCACTGCTGTGCGGGGTGAGATATCAGCTCCTGAGGCTGAGGAGCAGCATGAAGGGCATTACCACAATCAACACTGCAAGGCCCCAGTGGTGACACATTCTGGTTTCTCCTACCTTGCCTTGAGACCATCTCCTCATTCCTCCTGGTGCCCTGCTGTCAGAGCGTGCCCTTCCCGTGTCCAACCGCGAAGCCTGCGTAGTGGAGGAAACAAGCTGGTTTGAAGCATGACCCCTATCAGGTAGAAGTACCAAAATTATGTTTTAATATTTCACTTATTCAAGTGACTTTAGGATAAAGTTGTGAGAACTCATTTGCTCTGTCCTTTGCCTGACTATAATAGGAGCTAACAATGATCATGATTCTGACCTTTTTTTTCAGTCTTGACTCTGAAGTATTTTCCTGAGTGACAAAGAACAAATCTCCCATTAGCAGGGCTGGGAAGATGCTGTCCCACACCATTGGTGTTAACCACAAGCAGCAGTAGCTCCTCTCTGCATCCCAGGGTGAGACCCAACAGGATGGGGATGCTGCCTGCTTGGGCACCAGCTGGCAGGGCTGCGGTTCCCCAGAGGCCACGGCAGGGGTTTTACTGCAAATAATGCAATAATTACTCTTCCTTTGCCTGGGACTTCCGCGCAAACAACTGCTGATTCCTGATTCATGAGGGCTCATGAGCCCAGATTCCCATCAGGGGGCTCACTAGTGCCTTTGGGATGGAAGAGCCTGGCATGAGAAAGGGACCCCGGCTCCGAGGATGCCCAGTGTGATCTCTGCGGGCCAGGGCTCATGCAGACCGCCCTTGCGCATCAGCCTTTGTGCCACTTGTGTAAACTATTACAGCAAAGGGCAAAGGTTAAATGCAGCACATGTGTGGCATCAATTAACAGGATTTCAAGGTTTCCAGTAGAGTTTCTGCTCAAATCTCTTGTGGCAGGTTCAGTTTTCTTAACCCCTCAGGTGCCATGCAGTCAGAGGGTCTTGGGTCTGCCAGACTGTTAGAGGGGAATGGGCTTGTGCTGGCTGGGGGTCTCCTCAAGGACTGTGCTGGAGGGGCCTCTGGCCATTTGGGCATGGGGGGCAGGAACACCACACACACCACCCCTGGGTCTCTGGGGCAAGTGGGAGAGACTGTACTCTTCCTACTGGAAGTTTCCTTGGGAGGGTGTCAGGCCCTGGCAAGGCAGGAAGTTGATGTATAAGCAGCCCCTCATCATGCCCCCCTCTGCTTCAGGTCCCTCTACCCCATCTCAGAGCCCTCATGGAGGGTGGCTGCTCCTGTGTTTGGTCCCAGCCAGGCTCTGCTCCACTGAAGCGGCCCATTGTCCTAATGTGTCCTGCTTCTGAGGGGACAAAAGTTCCTTCCAGGCTTGGGACCGCGGCTGCCTTCAAAGCCCGTGGGTAGAACAGGCACAGCCACGCCCCACTGCCCAGGGGGCTGAGAGAGGATGGCTGCAGTGAAAGACTCAGCAATGGTTCAAAACCAGGACAGTTTTGGAGGGGAAATTGCGGTTGTGAATCTTCACCAATCTGAGGCCATTCAGGGCTGCTCCCAGGCAATGCTCCTGACCACCGCTCACCCCCTCCTGGTCACACTGGACATACTGGGAGAGGGAGTGGTTTAAGGGATGGTGGCATGTCTCAGGCAGCCTTTAATGCATCCCATGTCTCCTGCAGCTGATACATCAGAGACCTGGATGCCATAACTTTGCACTGCAGCTCTGCCAGGTTGTCCTCCCCAGTTCCAGATGTTTCTCCTAAGGGCCAGGACCTTGGAGTCAGAGTGCTTGGAGGGCTTCCACTTTGCTCTTTTGAGGGAGTTTGACAAGGAAAAGGAAGGCTTTAGCTGCCACCACCATGAAGAAAACATGAAAATGTGATATCAACACGGTCTGAAGACCCAGAAGCTTTAACTTATTCTAAAAACTTCCTGATTGCTTGTGCAGATTTTTGCCTACACTGTTTGTTAGTTTACCATGAACAGGTATTGCTGAAGGGAATCCTACCTTGGGGGGTTTCAGCTCCTGGGGTTTCCAGTCCTCTAGGCTGGGGACCAGTGTAACGGATGGGTCAGGGCTGGGAGCTTAGTGAGGAACATCAATCCCAACACCAAATGATGCAGAGCCTGCCCAGCTGAAGGAACAGAACCTGCAAACCCTTCTGCCCCTGCGTGCCTTGACATCACTTTGCACGTGCATTCCACTCCTTTTTGGGAATTGAATAATTTCAATCCTCCAGGTTAAAAACCTCAGCCCCTAAAACATTCAAAACCACTAGAACCCCCCAAAATTTTGACAATTTTGATCTGTTTTTCAGTCCTGCACCCTGTTAAGATGAACAAAAAACATGCTTGAAAAACAGAGATGCTCTGCCCACAGCTCCCCACGTCAGAGTGGAGACTTCTGGCTGAAAGATGGATTTGGCCCAAACATCTCCACAGAAATACCCTGTTTGTTAGCAAATCTGTAAAAATCCTGGTAATCCACTTGATCTGAAACAAATGGGCTCTGCTGTCTCGTGCTGATTTTATTATCAGACACTGCTTAGTATCATCCCATGGCTTGGACCAGTGCCTGGGGCTCAACACCAAGTCAATCATGTGCTGGCAGGCAAAGGTCTCCCCTGAGCTCTAGATCCATGCTGGTTCTCCACACATGTGCAGTGCCCTGGATAATACATGTTGGATTTACAGAGCCACATAGTTGCCCAGGGACCTCCAGGACCCTTCAGGGCTACTTCAATGCTGTCTCCAGATGTGATGGGAGCAGCATGGCATGGCTGTCAGGGTAAAAGCTCAGATTCTGTTGAGTTGTCCTGATCTCTCCCTCTGGGCTGGGAAGCTTGGCTTAGTGGTTGTGTTTCTATCACTTGGGGCTTTGTGCAGACACAGGATGAAGCTGCAGGAGTGTTTTTGGGTCCTAACACGATTCCCAGGGTGTCTGTCAGCCTGAGCTCCCACCAACCATCCCTTGGAAATGGGACCCAGAACAAGCCTGGAGCATCCGTGGGCTGATTTGAGGACTATTGGGAATGTTGGTGGCTTTGAGGCTGGGTAGCTCCTCAGCTGGCTGCAAGTTGGCCGCACCGACCGTGGCCCCTGAGAGCAGCCCCACTCTCCCTCCATGCTGACTGCAGCAGCTAAACAGAAAACTCGAGCCCCCTGGGGACCCACCATCCACCACACGAACCCCAGCCTGTTTTGTTTTGATTATACATTTGTTTCCTCCCTCCTGGGAGTGTCTGACACAGCTTTTACCTCTCAGCGGTCAACGCCCCACCACCTCCCTCCCCTCCCGTCGGCTCTGCTTGGATTAGCTCTGACCCCTGCTGAACTCTGCTGCCAGAAGAAGTGTCAACCCCTTTCACTTTCCAAGAGCTTTCCAGCCCTGAACATCGAGCAGGGAAGGAGTGTCCTCCAATGGAAAACCTCCCACATAATTTTTTTCCGGCTCCATGCCCTTACTGTGCATCCAGGGCAGGCAGGCTCTGGTCTCTGCCTCTGGCCATGCTCTGGGGGCAGCCCAGATGACCTGCAGCACATCTCTGCCCTCCCTTGAGTCAGCACAGGTGTAAACAGGGCAAAAGGGGCTTTTAAGGAGGATTTGCTGAGTGGAGGAAGAGCGTGGGGTAGGAGAGAGTAGGAGGTTAACTGTGGGCCCAGCATTGGATGGCACAGCAGGGGCATGAGGCCCATGGCAACTGTTTCCATGGGAGCATAGCAGGGTCAGTGGCTGCATTTCTTCAAGGCCTCCATGGATGGGACATGGACATCAGCAAGATGGAAGGGAGAGAAAGACCTGGCTGCTGCCACCAAGGGCACAGAACTTGAGGAGAAGGAGGAGATTCTATTGCCACCAGGAGCACAGAAGATGGGGAGGAGGTCTCTCAACTCTTTCCACCAGTTCTGAAGGTGGCTATGCTGCTAAGCAGCAGCAGCTTAAACATTCTGCAAGAGCTCCAAACTTCAGTGGAAACTAGCCCACCGAAATAAAAAGACCATCCAAGGAGAGGGCAGCAGCTGATGCTGTGTGCCCACGGCTCAGCAGGGTTAACGCCTGTGGGGTGGGAGTGACACCCCCACCCATGGGCAGCCACTCCAGCCCGCAGAGACGCTGGGTGGTAGATGTGGGGCCACAGCTGGGGAGCAGGGATGTTAGCTCCAGCAACAGCAATGAAATAAAGAAAGAGAATGCCGCACGCTAAGGAGTTGCAGATGTTTGGATGGTGGCAGGGATTTGGGTGGAGCTGCCAATACACAACATGGTTTGCAGCAGGCGGAAAGGATGGGAAGTGCCAGGGAAAATCTGCCCCTTCTCTAAAGCCTGTGGTGGTGGGGGGGGCCCTCCTGGGGTAGGTGTCACACGGGAGTGGCTGTGCCTTCTCTCAGAGCTTGGAGATGCCATGGAAAGGGTGGGGGAGGCAAATGAAAATAGACCAGCTGCTCCCAGGTCTGACTGCTGATGTGTCCCCTCTCTGCTGGAGCCCCCGGAACAGCCACCAGGGCAGTCAAGGATAACTGAGCCATAGAGACAACAGCTCAGAGCGCAGTCACTTCGTTTATAGAACACTGAGGACATGCCTTGGGCTTCCAGGGGCTTTTTCCCGTTTTTTTCCCCAAGGCTGTGGAAGCCAGGGAGATATCCAAAGCCATTCCTCACTTTCCACAGTTTAGTGAAGGGATGGCTTGCCTAGCTGAAGCCAGGTGAGGGTCACAGGCCTATTTTGGTCTCATCAGCTCAGCAGAAACCAGGACTTCAGCACTGCTGTCCCAGAGCTGAGTAGTGGTGCAAGCTGTGACAAAGGGAGGAGCAGCATTGCCCTGAAGTGAAGAAGGCATCTCTGGAGGTCTGAGAGGACTCAGGCAAGATAAATCCAGGCTGAAGGGTACATTTAGGGCTGTGCTGACCTCAGTGTTTCATGATTTTGTCTTATCCCTGGCAAAGGGATGGACCTGGTAAAGTTCAATTGAACAGGGTCAATGAGGTCCAAGCCCTGCTGTTGTAGCCAAAAGAGGTGTTGAGGTGGTGGGAAACAGGGGCCCAAGAGGTCTCTGTGAATCTGGACCCTGTCAGCTCTGGTGTGTGGGTATGAGCAGGTCTCATTCCTTTCTGGGGTGCCATCTCTTCAGGATGAGCATGAGTCCCCTTGCTGGTTAGCAGGTAGAGTCCCACCCAAGAGGAGCTCTTGGGAACCCCCAGAGCATTTTGCACCTGCAGCCCCAGGCTCACAGGAGCATCTCCTTCTATTGAAGTCCTCCTGATGCCTTCTGGCCCCGTGGCTCTCTAGCCATGCCAGCTCTCTGTGGTTCTCATGGTCTTTGTCTCAGCATGTTTAGTAGCTCTGTGGCCATCGTGCTTCCTGACATGTTTTCTTTTCCCCCATGATTTTGAGAATTGTATTCATTTCTTTGTTGAGGAGGGAGAGGGAAAGGTCATCCCTTGCTAGCAACTCATTAAAGCAAAACAATGGAAAGAACAGCAAATGGGCTCTGGGACCCCCTTCTCCAGGCATGTGTGAAGCTGCCTTTTGTCCGTGCAGGAGAGGGGCATCCATTGAGGTGATGNCCACCCCCAAACCAATTCAAGGCATCACTGGAGGACTTCAGTGTATGTCAGAGCTTTTGTTTATTTGGTTTGTGTTTGTGTGTTTGTGTGTGTGAGTGTGATGTATGTTCAGCCCTGCTGTCGTTAAAAAAAAGTTTTTAATGAAAATTTTCTCATTGCCTCCCCCCAAGCTCCCTGGCTTGGACCAGATCTGTTTCTTTTATGTGGGAGGCAGCTCCATTTGTCTCAGTAATTGTGTTTCCCTGTTGCTGTGTACTGCTGAGGAATTGGTGACACAATGAAGAAGTGAAGCATTTCTCTTTCCCAGGCCTGGCTCTGGGGGTCTGGCTTTGGTGGCATTGTGGCCTTCTTTCTCTCCAGGATGCTCATATGGGGTTTGAAGTCCATCTGGTATTTGGCAGGAGAGACATTGCCTAAAGCTGAGAAGGAAGCACTGCTTCGTGCCTATGGTATCTCTCAGGATCACTTGCTGAAGTCCACTGCTGGGAAGGGGCCCAGCTTCTATATCTGAACATCTTGTAGGCCTGTTGGCCTCCAGATCCCAAACAACCACCTCATGGCCTGTCCCAGTGCCATCCTACCAGCTTCTGGCTGTAGCTGTGGTGTTCTGTGAAGGGATGTGGAGAGCTGCACTGAGGGCAGAGACTGCTTTGGGCAGCTACATCCCTGTGGTTCATCACTGGTTCTGAGTCTCCCCTGCCCTTTCCTCTCCGGGACCTGACCCTTGGTGCACACCCACCAGCCCCTGGAGGTGGCAAAAGCACAGCGAGGGGAACCTGCCCGAGGTGCTGGGTCCAGAGCAGCACAGGAGTTCTGCCAATTTGAGGTGGGACCCCTCATTGCATTGGGAAGGTGGACCAGGCATGGGGGTCGGGCATATTGCCACACCAGGGCTGGGAGTGCCAGAAGGAGCGTGAGGGGCACGGGGCATGGGGGATGTGAGGGGCATGGGGGGCATGGGAGGCGTGAGGGCCGTGAGGGAATTGGACTGCATCTTGTGTGGGGAAGNCTGGTGTGGGGCAGGAGCAGGGGAGGCACCTCACAGGTTCCACGGAGTTCCTCCATGCTGGAGCCCACGAGGGCCGACCTTGCTGACACGGAGGGGTCAGGGTGTGAGAGCAAGGAGAGGGCTTTGGGAGCAGAAGCTTTGTGACCGCCGGGACCTGGCTGTGCATCTTCTGGGGCCGGGCTGTGTATCCCCCGGGGCCGGGCTGTGTATCCCCCGGGGCCGGGCTGTGTATCCCCCGGGGCCGGGCTGTACTCCCAGGCAGCACGGAGAGGTGGCAGCAAAAGCCCTGGGACGGGGGTCGCGGGGATGTGCTGCCGCAGCTGCGGGAGCTGGATCCCGGCCCGGAGGGATGCTCATCCTTCCCCGGCCCGACGTCTGCTCCTAGCACGGTCCCACGAGCGAGACCCACGCGCTGGAGCCAAGCTCGTCTCTAGGTTGTAGCAGCGGAGAGTGGTTTATTCTTTAAAGTACCTCTGGTGCATCCTCCTGGAAATCTTTCTCTGTCCGAACTGATCTCGAGCACTCCCAGGGATGAGGCATCTCCAGCGACACTCACCACAAACTCAGGGATCAGAATGCTCCCAGGACTGCATGAGCTCCAGTCTGGAACTGCCCCTCTGTGCCTGCTGGCGGCCCAGGGTGTTGGAATCCCATGAGAACAGCTTGTGAGGCATCAGGACTTGTCAAAGCTGAAGTTGAACCCTTATCCCAGGCTGGCCCGCAGCCCAGCCAGCCCTAATCTGGGGCTGTACACTGCCCATGTTTAATGAGGTATTGTGTAGTGATGTGTCCAGCTGTGTGTACGCACATGTCGTGGGCTCGGGGTGTCTCCTCAATGTTTGCATCTGTCTGTTAGCAGCTTTGGGCATCTGAGGTTCTTCTCCTTGCGTGATTAAATACCTCCCCAGGAGCAAGTTTGTGCAGGGTCTTACCGTGTGTGTCGGTGTCTGCATGGGGTGTGTTCACAGCTCTCCATGCCTGCAGGATTTGAACAGAATCTATGTGCCATGCTGTGCTGTGGAAGATGCTTTTTCCACTGTCAGCATGTGCAGAGTGCGGCAGATAGGTGGGTGGCCAAGGAATGGAGGGATCAGTGCAGGACAGGGTGGGCTTCCCCATCAGTAGTGGGCAACAGTGGGGACCAGTGCTGCTCATGGCTATTCTCTCTTCCCAAGGGCATGTGGAACCAAACCTAGACACTATCCTGCATCCCAATGCCATGGAAGGGGGATAGGGCATCCCCGAGGCTTGGCTGAAACATCAGAGATGACCCCATCACTTGCAGTGAGGTGCCCTGTGAGGGGCTGCTGGCAGCTGCTGTGGCCCCGGGCTGGGCTGTACCCCAAGTCTGGCTGGGCCTCCTCTAACTCAGGTGGCTCTAGGGGTCAGGGGACTCCCCACTGCCCAAACAGCACATGACAGACGAGGCAGCGCCTGTGTGACACTCTCTGGTCCCATGTCTCTTCCCTCCTGCTCTCCCCGCCTCCACTCAAGTCCTCTCGTCTCGGGTGTGTCCCTCCAGGCTGGGTCGGTGCCTACATCACCGACCACTGCCTCTGCAGGGACCCCCAGGCCCTGCAAGGGCACGGGGCTGACAGGGAGGGCTGGTGGCCAGGGCAGTGGAAGGATCACAGCCCCCTGCACAAGTGCTGGCCGATCTGTCAGCACCTCCGTGAAGCAGAGTCTGTGCTGGCTGAGGATGTGTCCCCCGGCTCTCTCCCTTTGTCAAGAAGAGACAAGCGTTCCTGCAGAAAGCTCACCCTGTGGCAGAAGCCATCCATCTCCTCTGGAGCTCAGCATTCCCCCTTGACTGCAGGAGTGTTTGGCTGCAAACATTTATCGAGCAATTCACATCCAATTACAGAAGCCAGAAAGACTGGGAAGATTTTCCTTCTGGTTTCTTGAAACCAAAGCCAACTTGTCCAAATTACAACCTAGGAAGCATCTCATTAGTGGGGAGTGAGGTCTCCAAAACATAGAGTGCTTGGAAAACACTGCCAGAGGCATAGGAATTTGGGCTTGTGAGGAGCCTATCTGGTCACCATCTTCTCTCACCAGTGGTGATTTTCCCCATCTCTTCTCCTGTGGCAACCTGAATGGAGAGGACAGGGGATTTTGGAGGCTTCCAGCTCATTACATCATTTCTCCATTCCCACTTTGGTTCAAGAAGTGTTTGATTTTGCTGGGCTGGAGCACAGGCTGGTCTTCCATTTCTTTCTCCACCAGCTTCTCTTGCCCTTCCTCTTGGGCCGTGTGATGCCACTCCACCCAGGAGGTGAAGGTCTAGGAGCAGAGTCCTGGGAATGGTTTATAATTAAACAAGGGTTTAACAGCATTAGTGGAAGAAGGATCCTTGGCAGCATCACTAGCTGGTCTGTCTCTAGTGCTGTCCCAAGAGGCTGTGGCTGGGGGACACCCCTCACCTGGCCTCATGGAGATCTGCTCCCTGGTGTGGCTGTCCCACAGGCACCTGTGTGGAGCCTGCATAGTCCCAAAACTTGCTGGAGACTGTCTCAGGTGGGACACAAGCTGGCACAGGGGCTGGGGACGAGGAGAGGCAGGATCCAAAGTGACTTAGTGGCTACCAGCTGTGACTGCAGGGGGGCTTTCTGCCAAGGTCTGAGAACAGGAGAGATCAGGGAAGTGCAGCTGGCAGCTGTGCCTGGCCTTATGTGGCTGTGAGGTGACTCCTATGCCGATGACTTAATGCTCTTCCAAAAATACTTCCCCGACATGGCTTGCAAGCAAACTGCTGAGCCAGCTTGTCCCAGCAGCGGGGCTGGAGACAGGCATGGCTGTGGTGCCTCTCTCAGGGCACACGTGCTGGCCTGTACAGTGCTGGCTGCCACGCAGGACTGGGCACACCAGTGTTTCCAGTGGCATGCTGGGTGTGGGAGCCTATTCCTGCCCCAACAGAGCCAGTGGGTGCCAGTGGGGAGCCACACCATCGCCCTGGCTCCTGGCCTGTGTGGGGAGGGGTTTGTGCTTCCCTGCCGATGGCACCATCTGCTCCCTGAGCTGCCAGCCAGGCTGAAGGTCCCTGCCCGGCCATTGCCTAACCATCCTCAGGTGCCTGGGCTGGAGAATCCATGTGAGCTCTTGCTGTCGAGGTGAAGGTAGCTATGGAGCAGCCCTGGTCTATGTGACTATGGAGCAGCTTCTGGCATCATGTCATCTCTGCCAGCGTCCGGGTGACAGCATGCACTGTCTCTTGTGGCATCAAAAGCCCCTCCTTTCCTTGCTCCTCTCCTTGGCAGCTGCCAGGCTGCAGCTTCTATTTCAAGGTCGAGTTTGATGAGCTCCAACTTCCAGATGGGCGATCTTGTAATGACTTTGCAAATGAGTGCCACTCCTGCGTCCCACATGGGTGAGGGTCAGGATGGATACAGCTCCCCTCAGCATGAGGGGAAAGGAAAGCTGGGATGGATAAAGCCAAGCTGCCTGCATGAGCTCAGCCCCTCTGGCCCTGCAGGAGAGCTGCTGGGTTCCTCTGGTGTGATATGCATCCCAGAGAGCCAGACTAGCAGCTTGTGGGCTCTCACATTCCCAGGACATTCCAGGGTCTCAGTTCTGGCCTTCAAAGGGCCTGAGCCCCTTGACATGGCCAAAGTGAGTTTGGGTGATGGGCACCTCCCTGCTCCCCATGAAGAAAATGTCCCACCATGGGAGGATGAGGAGTTTCCACCAGAGGAAGCTGCTCCTCGCCAGCAGGAGAGGTGGGAGAGGGCGGCCTGGCCCTGCAGACATGGGGTTCAGGTCTCCTCGCTGTCCCTGAGCAGTGCCCTGCCCTCCTGTGTGGATGGATCAGAACCTCCTTTCTGTGAACCATGCCTGCCTGTCCCTGGGGCTGCCTGCCCTTCCTCGCTGCCCATGGCACTGCTTGTCTCTGTCTCTGTCTCTGTCCCTGTCCCGGTCCCCAGCCAGATGAGGCAGGTGCCCTGCGAGCCCCATCCCGCCGTTCTCCGTGTCCTGTTCTGGCCCTGCTGCTGGGCACCTTGGGGACAGCCACCTGCCACTGCCCTGGCCTCCAGCACTGCCCAGCTTCGCCCCTCCCGGCCTGTCACCCCTGAGTAGCCACGGGTCTTTGGGCAGCTCTGGCTGCTGTCCCTGGGGCTGGGGACACGGCCCAGGTGCCGGGGGGGGCCGAGAGGAGGAGTGTGGAGGGGGCTGGGAGGCAGGGCAGCCCAGCGCCCGGCTCGGCTGCGCCGCTTCCCCTCCCCGGCCCCACCAGCCCATTTATTACCCCTCTGCCATTCATCGGGCCAGACGGATGCCCCCAAATAAATACCCCCAGACAATAGTGTGGGAGGGGCCAGCGAGGCTCCTCATGAATAAACATAACGGTCTTTGGACACAGCTTCCTCTCTTCGCAAAATGGGACCGATTGTGCGGCAGGCATTTAAAATTCAGCCGCGGTCGGGCTGTCTTCCAGTGTCCCCTGAACTGCTGAGGTGCTTCATTTATTTCATAATTTCCCCTCCTCCCCTCTCGGCGACAGACCTGGCTCTTTTCACGGCTTGTCCTCCCTCTTTCTTTCCTTCTTGCT
>VZTB01013017.1:20703-80960 GCA_013397245.1 Thryothorus ludovicianus | reverse complement strand
TTTTTTTAAATCTTCCTTCCTTTTGCTACTCCTTGTCTCTTTCTCTCCTTGGCTTTTGTGCTAGGGGCCGTGACGAATGGCTCAGAAAAGAGGGTGCTGTGAGAAACGGGCTGCCGCTGGCAGGGTGGGTGGTGAGGACTTGGTGCTCAGGGAGGAGGGAGTGTGGCAGGGTCTGCTTGTGAGTGCCCAGCTGGGGCTCCCACATGGAGCTGGGGTGGGGAGGCAGCAGGGTGAGAGGGGATACCAAGGGTTTTGCTGCCTGGGGGCTTAGGAAGCCATGGATCGGGTCCCCTGCCTGTCCCCGTGCCTGTCCCTTGCCTGTGGGGGCAGGACCTTGCAGGGCCCACTCCAGCACATCCAGAATGGGCTCCATGCAGAGGAGGGAAAGGTCAGCCCTACTGTATCGCCCACCAGGGGTGGAAAGCAGCCCTGGTGAAGCTGGAGAACCCAAAAGCTGGGAGACGCAGAAGGAAGAAGGAGGTATTTCCAGGCCAGGCCGGACCCAGTTTTGGTGGGGATGGGTTTGCTAGACCCCTGACCTGTTCCCGTGCCTGGACATCCCCAGAAATGCTGGTCTTTAGATCCAGAATGAGTGGCTTTTTGGGATCTTGGACAAAAGCATCTCCACTGGGCTTCCAATGCCCCAAACCCACACATGCCACTTGGTTCCAGGGTAAAGGCAGAACCAGAGCAGCAGCAGAGAGTGGTGGGGTGGGAGCTCCAGGACATGGCCAGCAACATGGCCCAGCATTCCGGGACACCTGCCAGCACCCTCCTGTTTCATCAACCAGGTGCTGAGATCCTGATGCTGTGCACCCCTGGGAACACCAGAAGAAGCCCATGCCATACAGGGGAAAGATTTGTGTTTGTGGGAACCCTGTGAGCTGCTCGCTGTGCTGCTGGGGCTCAGCAGGAGCATGCTTGGATGGGCAGAATCCTTGATGTCCATCCTGCCCCAGGGCTCTGCATGGTGGAATGATCATCATCCTTGGCACTGGGGAACTGCAGAAACTCCCAGGACAGCTCTGGTATGTCCCTGCACTGGGTGAAAGCATCTGCCTGCCCCTTCCCCACCTCTGGGATCCTCTGCCCGAAGGCCAGGCAAGGAAAAGTCGTTTCTACCCAAGGGCCAGCAAGAAGGATCCTTCAAGTGAGGTGTCACCTGTCAGACCATCTGCCCCTTGGAGATGGCTGGCGGGAGAGACCAGGGCCTTGCTGGCCACAACAGGTGCCAGTGAGGACAGAGGAACATCATCAGCTGCAGGGTGGGGGTGGCCAGAGCCTCCATCCAAAGCCCTATGGGCCTTCGTGCCAGGGAACTCCAAGTGTGGCTTCCTTTGCTCATGAGAGAACACAGAGGGGTGTCTCACCTGGAGCCTAGGGGTGTCACTGTGGATATGTGTGCTCTCTGCTGGGCATTGCCTGGCACCACCACCCACCACACTGCCTGTCCCTCTGTCCCTCTGTCCCTCTGTCCCTCTGTCCCTCTGTCCCTCTGTCCCTCTGTCCCTGTCCCTCTGTCCCTTGTCCCTCTGTCCCGCTGCCTGCACGGCAGCTGCAACCCACAGGGGCCGGCACTGGCAGGCTCTGGCAGCGGGAGGGCTCCTGCATTACAATCCGGTAAAATCTGTCCCCCTTCCTGCTGCCCAGCAGTGCAGGAGACGGTTACTGTTTAATCCCATTTGACAGCTCTTTCATCATCTGCCTGCCTCCCTCCAGCTTCCCGTGGCTCCTCCAAGGCTTCTTTGTGGCCGTAATCAAAGCCTGGTGAGTGATGGCTGCTCAGGGGAGGGAGGGAAGGGACCGTGGGGCGAGGGTGGCTCGCCCGCGGGTGAGGTGGGCGAGGAGGGAGCATGGCCTGGCCACAGCTGCGGGGAGGGGCACGAGGGGATCACCAGGTGGGATCACAGGGTGGGATCACAGGGTGTGGGGCCTTCGCTGTCAGGTCCTGCGGGTGCAGCTGTGGATGGTGGCACTGGGAGCTGGGCTGGATGAAGCATCTCCAGTGATGGGAACCAGACCATAGGGAGCATCCCCTGTGCTGGGGGCTGGCCTGGATGGAGCATCCCCAGTGCTGGGAGCCATGCTGGTTACATCATTCCTAGTGACTCCCTCACAGGCTGGGAGCTCTTGGTCAGGGCAGCATGACTACTGTCCAAGCAGGGGCCAGGCAGCAGGTCAGTCTCCCTGAGGGGCAGAGAAGCAGGTCTCTTCCCACAGCCTTGTCCCACACACCCTCCAAGCACCCTCTGGGACTGGGGACATGCTGGCTCATGACACCCTTGTGCCTTTCATGACTGGCATGTGACTGTGGCCCTGGAGGAGCGTGGCAGCTCTCTCCATGACAGGGAGGACTGTGTGGGAGAGATTTTGGTAGAAATCTCTTGGGCAGCACCAGTTGCCAGTGCAGCATTGCTGGCACACACGCGTCTCACCTGGGGGCGGGCCTTGATGTACCACGGCAGCTTCTGCCATCCCCATCAGTGGGGAGATGAGGACCTGGCTGCTCCGAGGCAGGCTGGTTGCAGCCAGGGCAGGCTGGGACAGGTAAAAGGGCTTCTGAGGGGCCCCTGGCCTTGACATTTCTGTGAAATTTGGGAAATCTGGCCCCAGACCTGGTCTGGAGGCTGTGTGGGTGGCAGGCCTCCTCTGGAGATATTTGGCTGGAGGAGAGGAACCCATAGTCTGCAGGGTCACCCACAGCTTCCTATTACTCAGCTCTTTCTGGACTGAGCTTCAGCTCCCTTGCCTTGGCTTCTTCCCCCGGTTCCATGCCAGTGCCACAGTGATGGAGACCACATGAACCTTCGGGTCTAGGGGGAGACAGCCTGATAGCTTCCTGCTTCCATTCCAGGGTATCAGTGCTCACCAGTGCTGCCAGGGAATCCTCCCCATCATCAACAGCCTGGCCCGACCTCCTTGTGATTTTTTTCCGTGGTTTTCAATAACATTAAACTTTTGACTGAATTGCAAAGCACCTGAAGATCTGGGTCTCTCTCTATGAGGACTTGGTAGTGCTCTGCATGGCAGAGTTTCAAGGAGGAAGCAGGGAAGCAGGAGAGTAGCCTCCAAACCCCACATCACTGTGGCCCAAGGCAGCTGCCCCTGAGCCCCTGTGGCTGAGGATCAGCCTGACTCCCTGAGGAGGGAGCCTGGCCGACCTTGGGTTATCACCTGCAGTGCAGCTGGGTGACAGCTCTCCCAAGAACACATGTTCCCTCATAAACCCCGGCTCTGCTTATCTCAAAGGGCACATCCGACAATTAGCTTATCTGCTGTGAAAGTGAGGAACGGCTTTGGATATCTGCCTGGCTTCCGCAGGCTTGGGAAAAACTGGGGGAAGAGCCCCTGGGAGCTTGAGGCATATCCTCGGTGTCCTGGAAATGAAGTGACTGCGCTCCAAGTGACTCCATGTGCTCAGGGTGGGCAGCTCCAGGTGACCCTGACTCCCCAGGATGTTCAGTGCTTCCTGCTGAGGAACCCTGCCTGCAGCTGCTGCCAGCTTTGCCAAACTCTCCTGGGGTGGGTGGCAATTTTGTGCAGGGTAGATTGCAGTCTTCAGTTAATTTTTTGGGGGGGAAATTTCAGCTGGAGGCTGTGGCTCTTTCCAAGAATGGGGAAAAGGAAAAAAAAGAAAGGATTTGTTCTCATTTTAAAATTCTATCTTTGAAGCAATTTGGCAAGTAGAGAGGGAAGAGAGGCTGAGCTTCATCTTGTGTTCCTGGAACATGCTCAAATTTGACCATGCTGGAATGCTTTATTTGGGAAAAAATGTGGTTAGCATGGGCTCAGTGCAAACCTCTTCCACAGGAGTAGCTCCCATTACAGGGTATAGGTTTGCCACCACCAAGATTCTGGGCAAGTGAGTGCCAAAGCCAAGAGCCTCCTTGTGTCCCCATCAGTGCCATGGGTGTCAGAGGAATGGAAGAGGGAACTGAAGCCCCCTGAGCTCCATCTGCTGCAGTCTGTGCCAGTGCCATGCTCTGCCTGGCTGTTTTTGGTGATTTGTACCATTTTGCTCCTGTCCTGTAGCAATGCTGTGTGAAGCAGAGAAGAGCAGGCATGTTTAGCCAGCCCTGTGCAGAGTGGTCACGCTGTCCCCTGTGCAATGTTCTGCAGCCCCAAGGATGTTTCTCCTTCCTGCCTGGCCTGGGACATGTCATCTCTCACTTGGAGAGCAAATTAAGAATTGGTTGAGTTAATTTACTGCAGATGATTGTTTGAGGAGCAAGTAACCAAAAAAGCTGGTGGAAAGCCCAATTTTCCTCCCTCCTGGAGACTTTCTGGAGGACTTTCTGGAGCTGCTTTCTCCTGGAGGCTTTCTGGATGTTGGCTGATGCTCCATGCTATACCCTGAAGAAGACCGGGGCTGCCTTTTGGGGGGAAACTTGAGCTGGCTTCCTCCCCACCCTGCACCTCCTGCTCTCCCCCAAATCTGCACCAAGAAACAAGTATATTGTTTGCAAGCTAAAAACTAGAAGTGATTTATATGTTTATAAGCCCAGCTCTGGCTCCATTTATTTTGGCAAAGGAATTGTTTGCATCTTTGCAGAATTCCTTCACCCATACCACTTGTTAGATATGAATTTCAAAACAGCCAGAGGGAGCGGGTAACTCAGGAGAATTAGCAAATGGCTTCTCAAAGACTTTTACGTCAGGGACAGCAGCTTGATTCCAGATTCTGGTGCCAGTTGTTCAGAAAATGTTGTCATCTTGTGTTGGGTTGGCGACTGTGAGCCAACGAGTTTGTTTGAGGACCTTGGTCTTTGAGTCCTTGATGTCTGGCAGGTGTCTTCACCATGAGAAACCTCAGCCAAGGGAGATGCCAGAAAAAACAGGAGGAGAAGGATTCTATCAATGAACTTTCACTGGGCACGACAACATCAGCTACCGGAGCTGACAGAGGAGTGATGTCCTACCATAGCTCCTGCACCCCAGTGTGAAGATCTGGGAGTTTCTGGAAAGGACGTTTGAGGAGAGTCAGCCTTGAGGTCTGAAGATGGTGCAAGTGTGACCACTGGTGCCTCTGCTGTGGGTTTAAATACCACCTTGTTTTTCACCTGGAAGCTATTAAGGAAGTTGTGCATGGAGATGATTCCAGTCATCACTTTCCTCCTTCAGACAAGAACTCACAAAGCAGCCAGCAGGTGTGATGATGTCCCATCGTCTTGTCCTGGCAGAGCTGCTTGACTTGGGCTGGCACTGGGAATGGGAGCAACTTCTCAGCAGAGCAGATGTGTGTAGGGGGGACACATTGCTCTGTGATGGCACCATGGGGGTTCTGGATGATTTTGGTGTCCACAGAAATGTCCATCTGGGGCAAGGGGACAGGCACGTGGAAGGAGGTCTGTGAGGAGTGAGAGGGGCTGAGGCCCCTGGTCAGAGGGGAGGCTCCCACCCTGGACCACCAGAGATGTCCTGTCCCTGAGCCTCCCTGGGTACTGGTGCTGGTGTCCCCAGACTCCGTGTCACCTGCTTTCTCTGGAGGCACAGCTGGAGCTCTGGCAGGCAGCATGTCCTGTGGCAGCTGGTCCTTATCCGCGTGTGTGAGGCAGCTCATGGTGCTACCAGACTCCTGGTCTGCATCCCCACTCTGCCCCAAGCTGCCCCGCGGCCTCGCCTCGCTGCGCTGGCTCACTCCTGAGCCAACCTTGGCTCCCTGTCTCACGAGCAGAGATGAAAATAAACTCCAGTGAAGGGTCCTTTAACTTTCTCTACTCGAGTGAAAATAAATGTGCTTTCCCCACCACCCAGCCCTGTAAATTCCCTGCACTGTGAAATATCTTCCAGATATAGTAAAGAGACGGCTTTTGACTATTTTTTTTAAACATCTTTAACTGCTGTATATATTTCCAGGGAGACGTAATAAGCGCTACAGCTAATTTATCTGCGTGTATTGTAAATATTTTCAGGAGATAGCAGAAAGGATTTCAAACACATGGCTGGGAGTATTGGCACACAGCATAGGCTGGGTGGGAAGGATGCCTTTAACCCTTCAAGTGCTATGTCCTTTCCCTTTGCTCCTCTCTCTGTGTCCCTCCAGATGATCTCCTTGCCAGTCCCTCCAGCTGATGTCCAGCCAGATGTTTGGTTTGAGCAGGGTGCTAGGGCACGTTCTTCCATTTGACCTTGTAGTCCTTGCTCTAGGGGCACTGGGAGCTCAGCTGGGAGCCACTGGGAGTTCCCCTTTTGACCTACTGCCCGTGGCCATGCCTCAATCCCAACACCCCTACCCACATGTGACCTGCTACTACAAGCACAGGACAAGATTTGTGAACAAAAAATCCTGCTTGGGCATCAAAGTGAGCATCTTACTGCCCCAGCATCCTTTGGGTTTCAGCAGAGGTTGCAGACCCGTGGTGGGGGAAAACCAGTGTGCCCACTTACTGCCAAGCCCTGGGACTGGGTAAGGAGGCTGAACATGGCAGGGACATGGCAGGGAGATATGAGTTCTGCAGAAAAAGAAGGCTTGGTCCACCAAGAGCCCATTCTTGGGGCTCTCAGCTGTGATGGGAGAGACCCCAGGTGATTGAGAGCTGGGGAGCAGAGGGTGGCAGGGTGCAGGCACATGTGGTACTTGGGGGAGCAGCCGCCAGCAGATGCAGAGGTCCCTGTCCATCCACCACCCAGCCTGGCCCCAGGGAATGCAGGAGCAGGCAGCTGCTGGGGCACAGCCCTCTGGGCACCCATAGCCCATTCCTGGCACAGTAACATCCTACTCGTGACCCCGTGTGTAGTGCTGGGATCCTCAGGGGACCACAGCCCTGTACTGGGAGAGCTCTTGCAGGGATGGGTGAGATGGAGGTCCAATGACCACCTTCACTCTTCCTGTGCCCTGATACTCCTCAGGAACTTCAGTGGAATACAGTAACTTTTCCAGGGGAAGGTCTGGAGAAGGAAGCCATGGGGTGCTGGCCTGGGGGAACAGAGGTCTTTCATCACACAGCCAATGTCTGCTGTCAGCGGGGAACCCTGCTAAAAGCACATTCAATTCAGAGCCTGTTATTAAGCAAACCCAGCTCTGCAGCACGAACAGCCTGTCCTAAAACTGTGGGTCACTGCAGCCAGGCCAGTCACCCTGCTGAGGGGTCTGGTTGCCAGCCTGGGGGGGACTGTGCACCCTCTCCAGCACAGCTCTCCCCTCCGCCGCAGGCTCCCGGCCTCTTGGCTGGTTTGTGGGGGTTTTTTGGCCAAGGCAGCGTTTTCCCTGGGAGAAGTCCCCTCCTGACCATCCCTTGTGGTTAGGAGTCTTGGGGGTATCTGGGCCTCCCAGCCCATCAGCAGGGTGTCTCTGGCCCACTGCATGTTTGGGGTCTCTGTTGGCAGTGGGAGCAGGAAGGATGTTAGGAAGAAAGATGGGATTTCCCCATTGTTTGCATGAGCCTTTGAAGTTTTGGGGACTTCATCACCGAGCACTGCAATCCAGGCTTTTAGTGGACTTGGATCTGATTCAGGCTAATTCCAGACAGGTTGCAGTCTCTTTGGCTGGTCCCAAAGCATCACCTGAGTTGTGGACAGGGCAGTTCCTCCCACCAGCTGAGGCTGGACAGCAGGCAGAGGCTGTCAGGGCAGGAGAGCTGCCACAGCCACGGGGAGGAGAGCCCAGGCAAGGTGAGTCTTCCTGGCACCAGGCATGGATGCATTGGCTGCATCACCCAGCCAATCTGCCTCCCAGGCTCCTGTCCCTGTGCTGTAATTTAATGCAGAATGTGGACAAGAGGTACCTGTTGGCTTGGAGCCCAGCTGAGAAGCCGCAAGAAGGGGATAAAAGCCTTTAAATTCTAAGCCTGTCCAAAGAGACAATAAAAGGCAAATGTCTTCCCAGCTTTATGTCCGTGTCTTTTTACTTGATTTATGGACTTTTTGCTATAATCCTTCATGCTTTGTGACTCTTCAAGTTGTTCAGCTCTTGTAAAAGGCCTGTGGAAGCAAACTGCACCAGCCAGAGGACTCCATATGTATCCCTTAGCGTGGGCTGATCCTGTTGTGGGGTCCAGTTTAGGATCTGCAGTGGCCTTTGCCTGATGTCCTAGAGGGTAGAGAAATCCAGGGTGAGCCCTGATGCCACAGCATGAGGCATGGACGGGATTTTGTGGCCACAAAGGGGAAAAGGCAAGCAAAGAGAAAGGCCCCAAATGTTTCCATTCAGCCTCTGGGTGAGCAGCAAAATGTTTGGAAGTTGGATCTGCAAAGAGGATCCAGATGGGGGAAACCACAGCTGTTGCCTGCAAGTGAGGCCTGAATGTCCCTGGGAGCATGGGGTGGAAGGGTGGCAGGGGCAGCCCAGGGGCTGGAGGCTGCGGGAGCGGGCAGTGGGAGGCGGCCATCCCCACACGCCCAGCATGTGTGGATCTGGAGCTAATCAGCCTGACACAGGATGCTCGGGTGTCTGCTGGGGCCAGGCTATGAAAGCAATTGCTCTCAATAAAATGTTTCCCTCCTCCGCTTCATTCGGAAGTGAAACTGTGAGCCCAAATGTCCTCAGCTGACTCTCCCAATCCTTCTGCCCCCTCGGAGGGGAGGAATTGACTGAGACGTGGGAACTAGTGTGGCTGAGCAGGAGCACATGTGCCTTCACATCACACACTGCAGGTGCCCCCAGGCCAAGTCCCATGGCTCTGGGCACTCAGCTGTGGGCAGCTGAGCAGCTCTAAAACTGGCTCCTCTCAGGTGCAATGATCCCTCTGAGGCGAGGAAGTGGAGACATCCCTTCCCTTTATTCTTCCCAGAGCAGCTCCTGTTGAAGAGAAGCAGCTGCAGGGCTGTCTGGTGGTGAGGGAAAAGGGATGGAATGGCACTGGGAATGGTGGAGAGCAGCTCTGGGCTGGGGGCAGTGGTGGATCACAGCTCTTCTGAGTGCCTGCTCCGCTGCAGAAGATAGAAATTGTCCCAGCTGACTGGGAAAGTGCTGGCTGCCAGCTAGGGGAGCAGCTGACTGTGGCTGTTCTGGGGCACTTTGGGGCATCCCCCCTCCCTCCCAGCAGCTGGTGGCCCTGCTGTCCCCCACCCTTACTCCTGCTGGGCACAGCAACCCTGACAGCAGCATGAGATCCCTGTGTGGGCACAGCCTGGCTTTGCCCTGCAGCAGCTCCCTGGGAAGGGCATGCATGTCCTGCAATTTCCCTGCCCACAGCCCAGGCCACCACCAGTGATGCCCACTATGGCATCCTCTCTCTGCCAGACACATTTCATTTTCACTTCTGCAGAGGCAGCAGCACTTCTGTTTGGTGTCCTTTTCAAAAATATTCAGGTGGGACTTCTGTGGCTTTAAGGGGTGACTTTGTGTCTGTCCCCTCCACTCTTGCCCCTGGGACCCCCTGCTCCTGCAGCCTTCCATCAGCTCTCACGCATAGTGCCAATTTGCAACAAACCCAACGAGGGGGAAGATTTGGGAGATCCTGGGGAGAGGGTGATGTGGGGAAGCAGAGTTTGGCTGATTCTTAAAGGTCTCAAAAAAAAAAAATAAATTCTTGCCTGTAAAAAAATTAGTAATTTTAAACCGCAGGCAAATGCCTCACATTCCTGAGCAATGCTGCCCTCTGTTTACTGCCCTTATTGTTCTCAATGAGCTGGAACTGTGGAAATGAATATTTGCTCTGACCCCATACTTTGCCCTGAGAAAGAAAGGAAGAAAGAAAGAAAAGAGGAAAAAGAACCAAAACTGCCAAAGGAAAACAGAGTCATTCTCCCCATGATTGAGTGAAAGAATAACATGGGAGCGTGGAAATAGAGCTGCCAGGGCGCAGCAATTGATTTACAGAGGGGTCTGAACGCCAGCACCACTCAGTGCACAAGCTGTCCCCACCGGAGAGGCTGCTGCCGAGATGCTGGCCGTGGCACAGGGCGTCAGAGGTGCTGGCCGTGGCACAGGGCGTCAGAGGTGCTGGCCGTGGCACAGGGCGTCAGAGGTGCTGGCTGTGGCACGTAGGGTTGGAGATGCTGGCCGTGGCACAGGGCGTCAGAGGTGCTGGCCATGGCACAGGGGGTCAGAGGTGCTGGCCGTGGCACGTAGGGTTGGAGATGCTGGCCGTGGCACAGAGGGTCAGAGGTGCTGGCTGTGGCACAGGGGGTCGGGCACTTGGGGGTGGCTGGCAGAGGATGGGAAGATTGCAAGTGCAGCCTGGGGCTCCCCTCCGACTGGGCTGTCTTCGGCTGGGGCGCTGCTGCAGCCCACACACAGGCACACGCCGGGTGAATTTCGCTGGCTATGACGGGAGCTGTGCGGCTCTGACGGGCAGCCCCGACACACAGGGAAGGGGACACGCGGGGGGACGTGCTGGGGGACGTGCGCTGGGCTACAGGAGGGCATTCATGGGACTGAGGAAGGATGTGTCTTAGGAGTGGGGGCACTGGGTGCAGGAGGATCTGCTCCGTCCGCCTGAGGGCTTCGGGCTGCCTGAGGCCACAGAGCAGAGACCCTGCCCAGAAGAGGACCCCGAGCCCCACTGCTTGGTTTTCTCTGCCCTGGTCACCCACCAGGCCGGGAAGAGAATGGATGTCAGCCCGGTTTCGGGCTCTGTGCCAAGCACGCCTATGCCCACGATACCCAGTTCCCGAGATGGGTACAAGGAGGGGACAATTACTCTGTGTCCCAGTGCCCCCAGCACCCACCATTAGCAGATCTCTCCAGAGGCTGCGCTGGGTGCTGGGCTGCCCAAACTGGGGGACCTACCTGCCCCCAGCACGGGTGGGGGAGGTGGCAGCTGGCAGGGGGAAGTGCCCATCCCTCCTGCGCTGCTCCAGTTAATCATCACGTCGGGTAATTGCGCGAGTGGCCGAGGGGGTAGCCCGCGAGGATCTGACTGCAGGTGTGGGGCCGTGGACGGGTGCAGAAAGCTTTTAACTGGAATAGGGTTACAGCCAGGCAGCCCAGCAATGCCAGGGATGCGAGGAATCCCCTACCTGCTTCAAAAGGACGCTTTCTTTATCGTCTAATTAAAAAAAGGGCAGCGGTGGGGGGAGCCAGAGTGCACCTGTGCCGGCAAACACCCGGCCAAGAGCGGGGGGGCGGGGACCTGAGCAAGGAACGAGGAGGGCGTGAAGGGACCGTGCTGCAGGGCAGAGGCAGAACGGCAAGGACTGGGCTGGGCCATCCCCTCCGGGACCCCACGGCACCCCAATGCCAGCCGGACGTGCCGGGCAGCCCCTGCCTGGTCCCGCTGTGGCAGCGCAGGGTACGCTGCCCTTCCAGCTGCGGTCAGGTTGCCTTCATCCCCATGCAATGCCACCCTGCTGTCTGACAAGTCTGGAAAGCACCCCCACAGATGATTTATTGGCAAGGTTTAATATTTATTTGTAGGGATTAATCCTAGCTGGGTAAGGTGGTGAGAGCTCTCTGCCCTGACACAGCCCCTGGGCAGTGGGCACTGTCCTGGACAAGTTTCACACTGCTCAGCTCTTCCTTTCCTCCTCCCCAGTTGGTCTTATTGGAGCTGTGTCAGGGAAGCTTACATGGATACTGAAAAAAGGATCTTCCCCCAGAGGGTGCTGGGCACTGCCCAGGCTCCCCAGGGAATGGGCACAGCCCTGAGGCTGCCAGAGCTCCAGGAGCCTTTGGACAGCACTGCCAGGGATGCACAGGGTGGGATTGTTGGGGTGTCTGTGCAGGGCCAGGAGCTGGACTGGATGATCCTGATGGATCCCTTCCCACTCAGGAGATGCTGTGATTATTAGATAGGAAGAGTGTTTTAAAATGGATGTTTCAGTCAAAAAGACTCCTGCAGTGAATCAGTCCAGGCAGCATCAAGGCAAGATTTCCAGTAGGAAAGAGCAAATTATTCTTAGTTTTAAAGGGGATGAGCCCTGCCTTTGAGGTTTGTATCTCAAAAGCTCCTCCTCTATCTGGGTCTATCTAGCTCCTGCTGTGTCCAGTGAAAACAGGGCTAACTATGCAGCATCTCCCACCCTTCCTAGGGAATGTGTGGGGATGGAGCAACCCCGAACTCTCCATCCCTCCATTGACTCCAGCTGAAACTGGCTGGTGGCTTCCACAGTTGCAGAGCTGGACACAGAGACATACCCACAGAGAAACTTTGACTGCTTTGGAAACCAAGCCAAAAGAGAAAGGAAAAAATGAAAAAGTAAAGGATGAAGCAGAGTAGAATCAAACCATTCACATGCTGTGGGAGGAGTTTGGACTAAGAGCCCAGCACAGGTTTAATGAGATCATTTCACACCTCTAATTAAATAGGTGCAACCCTCTGCTAGGAGGAGGCTCTGAGTCCTGAGACACCCCAGGGGTTTTCAGGATGGAGAAGTCAGGAATGGAGGAGAGAACCTGTTTGCCCTGCATGCATTTGCTGGCTCTGGCTCTGGGGAATGGAGCTGTCACTGAGTGCAGGGAAGCAACCCTGGAGGTGTTGTTTGTGAGTGGAGAGCTGTCACATCCCACTTCCACGCTGGCACATCACAGGGATGGACCCTTCAGATCCCCAGATGCCCAGGGGGATGCTGGTGGCACCTTGCTGTGGCCAGGCTGGGACAGGCTGCCCCCCCCCCGCCCCCCCCCGTCAAGCTTCAGTTTTCCCAGCTGTGGATGCAGGTGGGACCCTCGAGATGCACTGTGAGGGGCTGAAATCCGGCTCGGGGGTGGGGGGTGGAGTCTTCTTACGGCCTGTCCCTCCCTGGTCCCCCCAGCTGGGACGTGGGTTTCCCAGGTGTTCCTAGAGGTTCTGCTCTCCACCTCACAGGCGGGAATTGGGTGCCATGACGCTGCCACCTGGAGCAGTGATAGATGTGTCTGTGCTCACAGCACCCAGCTCAGAGCCCAGGATGGGCATGGGGATCTCCCCCAGCACCAGGGTCCAGCCCCAGCCTGTGCCCACCCCATGCAGGGCTGGATGTGGGTGAGGACACAACTGGACGTTGAGGCAGTAGCATGCTGGGGCTTTGGGGAGGCTCCCAGAGCCCTCCCCTTGTCTTCAGAGCAGAGGGGCTTCGGTGCAGCCCCTGAGGCTGTGGCTGCTGCAGGTAGGCACAGCTCTGGCCCTGCTCACAGCACAGGAGGAAGGCAGAGGAGTCCTCGGGGGATGGCAGGGAGGAGAAGGAAGGCACCGAGGACAGCTAAGCCTTGAGCTTCACACGCCTGATCCTACAGCTCTTGACCTCACCTCTCCTCCCCGCCTTACCTGGCAGGTGGGATCTGCATGGACCAATGCCATCAGGAAACAAACACCCTCCAGTCCCTCATGGGGGGCAGTGAGGCATGAGGGTGGGGAGCAGGGCTTGGGGGCTGTGCTGGGCAGGAGCAACCCTAAAGCCCCCACCATGGTGCAGGAGAGGGCTCCCCCATCCCCCCCTGTGCAGGTCTCTAGGTCATGGGGTAGCTAAAGTCCCCCCTTCCCACTCACTGCACCCTAAGGACACGCACACTGGGCCCCTCTTCCTCCATCTCCCTTTTGCAGGAGCAGGAGTGGCAGGAAGAGATGTCCTGCCTTGGCAGCAGCATTGTGGTGGTGTTGCAAGGTGGCATTGCAAGGTCCCATTCATGCTGTAGTCCCATGGGAGCTGTGGCACAGCCGGGGTGGATCTGTGCAGTGTGGGACAACCAGCATGGTGGATCTGTGCCAGGGAGAGCTGCAGGCAGCTGGACATCTGCCTTCACTGCCTCCCGCCAGGCAAGGTCTGGGATGTGCTTCCAGCCTCGAAGTTGTTTTAGTACCCAAGTCTCTTTCTGAGGCAGTGTGTTCCTGGTTTTTCAGTACATCCCCCCTGGCCAGGGTCCTGGAATGTTCCTGACCCCTGCCCCTAGTCCCCACAGTGGGAAGAGAGCCAGTTCCCTGTCCCCTGCCAGCTCTCCCCTAGGACACCGCACTGCTGCTGTCCTGTGCCAGCAGTGACATAGTCCCTCCACAGTCCCCACCTTGCATGGGCAAGTACAGAAATCTGTCCCCAAAGCTGATGTGCCAGCTCCATCCTGGAAACACCTGCTCAGGTCCTGTGAGCATGGCACATGTGCCCCTCACGCCCTGGCTGGCAGCTGCTGGCAGGCAGGACCTATGGCAGAGCTGACACTGCCCTTACCAGAGCTGTCCCTTTCTGTCTCTCTGCCTTCAGCCATAAAGGAAACTTTCAAGGAGAGGCTGTAAAGCCTAGAAGCTGCTGGAGCAGCTTGCAGCTGAGTTCCAAATTTGGCTGATTTTCCACCATGTGTGATGGTTCCTCAGCATCTCACATGCGCCTGCTCTGCAGAGAGGCCCTGTGGCTCAACATGATGGAGTCTGGGGTGAAAACAACATGTTTGGTTAAAACATCTCTCCTCTGAAACCTCAGCACTGGTTAACAGCTTGGCATAGCTTGTCATGGTGCCATGGGCTGCTCTGCCTAGCTCCTGCCCAGCTCCCGTGCCATGAGCTGTGCCCTTCCCTCAGGTTATTACCCTCAGATGCTGCACCCAGCCCTGCCCCAATGATCCCAGTGCTGGCCACCATGGGCTTCCTCCATGCCATCCTGCCCCTGCTGCTGCCTTGACCCTGCCTGGACCCTGCCTGGCCTGGCACAACTCTCTTCCTCTCAGGCCCCTCTGGTGATGCTGTGCTGGCATAACTGGGAGGTGCTCCTGGCTGGACACTCAGCTCCACGATCTCCTCTGCTTTTTCAGGAGAGCTGTGAGAAGCTTCTGCCCAGAGGAGAACCCAAGGGTAGGGGGAGCAGGAGAAGGGAGGAGGGGGAGTTTTCCCTCCTAATTTCTATAAACTAAATGAAAGAGGTGGAAAATTGGTATTTCATGCAAAACTTAGTGAGGGTTAAACCACTTCCAGATGCTGTCTCAGAAGGTTTTTCTCCAGCCTGATCTGTTGCAGATAAAGCCGTGGACACCCGTGCCAGATATTGTATTACACACCAGCGGAGTTTCCAAGCACTGCCAGGATCCAGGTGGCATTTTGTGCCATGCTGTCCCTTAAAGGGGACAGAGACCACTCAGGCATGTCCCTCCCCAAGGACTGTGCCTTGGTGCAGGCAGGGTGGGGCAGGTGGCCAGGGTGGTGGGAGCCCTGTGGGGGACCTGGAAGTGGCAGATGCCAACATGAGGGACCCCTTTTCCCTAGACACCACTCTGGCTTTACCCTCTTGTGCCATCCCTTTTCAGCAGGGCCATCCCTGGCTTTTCCCTCTGCTCCTAGCCTGATCTGCTCCAACCCCTGTGGGCTCTGCTCACCTCGGGGGCACCCAGTGTGCAGGTGGAGACCTGGGAGGCTGATCAGTGGTGGCTGAGGGATTTCCTTCCCATGGCACGGGAGAGTAGGAGCTCCTTGGATCATGGCCCTGAGTGACGACCAGGGCTGGCACAGCAAAGCCCACGGGCACCTTGTGCCCACCCCAGCAAGCCTAGGGTGGGTCTTGCCACTGCCTATGACTACATGATTTTAAGGCAGGAGAAATTGAGGCATAGCCAGGCCAGGAGTAGAAGACAAGTTGGCTGTACCTCTGGGGCTGCTGCTCTGCTGCACTCCTGCCCGTGCAGAAGAAATGAGGATGCCATGGCCGAACGGCAGCTTTGGCACAGCCGGCAGCGGCTGCAGCAAAGGGCGCAGCAGTGGCTGCAGCAGAGGATGCCGTAGCGGGTGCAGCAGCGGGTGTAGCACACCTGCTCGGAGCGGGAGCATAGCCGGCATTCCTGCCCACGGAGCCCCCTTCCTGCCCCC
Organism: Thryothorus ludovicianus; assembly: GCA_013397245.1. Lineage (NCBI taxonomy): Eukaryota > Metazoa > Chordata > Aves > Passeriformes > Certhiidae > Thryothorus > Thryothorus ludovicianus. The sequence goes on along the minus strand of VZTB01013017.1, from coordinate 65,316 downwards.
CCGCCGCCGCTGCGCCCCCGCTGCCTCTCGGCCTCCGCTTGTTTTCTTAGCAGGCGGGTCCTGCGCTCTCTGAGCCCAACAATTTCCTGCCCGGGCGAACGCATTCCTCTATTCCCCCATCACAGGTCCCTCCTGCCACCTCCCCATCTTACTGCTGGATGCTGTCGCTCTCCACTGCTCGCACCACATTGCCACTCTCCCCTCCTACCCTCCTGCCTCAGTTTCCTCAGCGGGGACCCCCAAGCTCCCTCTGGGAAGCGGAGCAAAGCCCGGGGACGCGAGATGCTGAAGTTGGCATCCTTCCGCGGTTTTGGAGCAATCAAGGAGGTGATGTTTGCCCCCACCTGCCCTGTCAGGGGCCTGGCCANGGAGTGCGATCCGAGGGGACCCATCCCAGCCCCAGCCCCAGCCGTACCAGCAGCTCCAAAGCATTGCTGGCAGCGCTGAGGGCAGTGGGAATGTCCCCATTCTCTCGCTGACAGCCGACCCTGGAGTGCTCCCTGCCCCGAAGGAGCAGAATGTTCAGAGCAAGGCGGTGCCAGGCACTCTGCTGTCCCTGGGGAACATCACACAGGTGGGCTTCCCGGCTCTGCAAGCCGGGAAAATCGAAAAGGCAGAGGGCAGTGGTGGGACAGTGATCTGGGACAGACAGTGACTGCCAGGGTATATCCAGGGTGACATTGTGTGGATGGAGACATCACCCCTGAAGTGCAGTTACTAATCCCAGAGGTGCTGGGGTTAATAGAGGGGCGAAGCACTGGGCAGAGCTGGGCAGAACCCATCAGGTCCACTTTGGAGACCAACTCCACATCACCTGGGCGACCACCGAGAATAAAGTGGTGGTCTGAGCCAGAGGGACGCTGTTGCTGGGGTTTGAGCTGCTGGCAGAGGGTCCAGGAGGTGGGTGGGCAGGGTCAACGAGCTTAGCGCCAGGCGTGCCCTTCCCCGCTGCCCCCAGCGCGCTGCCAGCACTCCAACGCACCCGTGGCCCGAAAAGAAAGAAAAAACCCCGTCCCGCCCGTCAGGAAACCTCAAATCAGGGCCAATGTTTTCGAAAGGTTTTTTCCTCCTCTCTCCTTTAACACATCTGCCAATATAATCTGACCTTTTCCATATAAATAAAGCCTGCGCGCTCGGGCTTTGATCCCACGCTCCAAATTTTCTATTTACTTAATTGGCCCGTCCAAGGGCTGAGCGACTCGCGGGCCGGCAGCCGCCGCCGCATTCCTGGGGGCTTATCGCCCCCCGCTCACCTGGATGTCATTACCGCGGGCCAGGCCCCTCGCCCCCGCCGCGGTCACCTGAGCCCGAGCACTGCCCTCCCGTCCTGTCCCGTCCCAGCCGGGACCAGGCCCTGCTGCCATGGGGTGGGAGCATGGGAGAGGGGACACCCCGTGGGCGTTTCCCGGAGGATCTTGCTTGTCTCGCTCTGTGTCACCCCCCAGTCCACACCACCTTCACCTCGGGAGGGTGGCTTGCTCCAAGGGAGAGGGAGCCCCGTGTAATGTGGGGCTGGACCCCCTAATCTGATCCCTGTCTCAGAGGCTTGCCCAGGAAATCAGGGGAGGGTGATCCTCCAGAAAGGGGACCAGAGCTTAATTTGCTCTTCAGAGTTGTTTCTGTTTTCCATACAGATCATATCCTGGTCACCCTTCCATGCACCCACACGCAGCAGGAGGGAGTGCAGAGCTTTGCTGTCACGTGGGGCTGGAGGCTTTGGGTACCTGGAGAAGGTGACTCTCAAGCAGTGGCCCTCTGTTCTTCCCCAGACTTTCCCTGCTGGTGCACCAGGCCATGGCAAGGACCAAGCCCTCCTGGTGCATCAAGCCCTGCTGCTGCAGGCCTGTACTGATCAGCTGGGAGAGCAGACCCCTCCTCAGCAGACCCTCACTGTCTTGGCCATGGGGATGCCAACCTGGGCCCTGTGGGGCAGGGACCAGCAGAGAGGGGTGGACTGTGTCTTTCTGTAGTGTGGGGCAGTGGGGGCTGTGGGCCATGGGGAGTTGGACAGGTCCCAAGAATGGATTGTGACTGTGCTCTTGGCCTTCCAGTTGTTGCTTTTTGGTCCAGGAAAAAGAAACAAGCACAGAGAAGGCTGTAGGCAGACCCAGACATGTGCCTTGGTCTACTGGCTGAGGTGGTCCCTTGTCCCTTATCTGAAGAGGCAGGAGATACTCCTTCTTGCCTGTGGTCACTCAATTTCTTCAAGCATTGATAAGGGTCTGAGTGGGCTTTGGGGCCCTTCAGACAGCTGGAAGTTGGGGAGAGCAGCACCCAAAGCGACCCTCCTCCAAGAAGGATTGTTTGCCTGCCCGTGGGCACTGCTGGTGTGACTCGGGGCCTCTTGTGGGCAGATCCCAACCATCGCCATGCAGGACCTGCTGAGGTGACACAGGCAGGCAGAGGTTGGTGGTGGGAGGGTTGGGTCAACTGTCCTTTGTTTCTCCACCCTCCTTTTCCCACTCTCATTGGAATGGGAGGCAAGTCTCTTTTTAACCTGGTTCATCTCAGTAGGAAGACACTGGTGGTCATCCTGCACCACATGTAATTTCTGATGTGTGGGAGGCCCCCATGAGCTCAGGAGGGCTCCTCCTAGTACCTGGACAGTGCTGAGGCATGAGGGTAGATTCTAGCTCCCAAAATCTCCACACAGGCCATAAACCCTGGGTTCCTGATATCCCCCGTAAGGAGATGTGGGAGCAGAAAGACAACTACAAGACCTTAGACAGGGTTGGATTGACAGTGGAATCATAGAATCGTAGAATGGTTTAGGTTGAAGGGACCTTAAAGATCATGTAGTTCCACCCCCTGCCACGGGTGGGGACACCTTTCACTAGATCAGATTGCTCAGTGCCCTGTCCAGCCTGGGCCGAACACTTCCAGGGATGGGGCAGCCACAGCTTCTCTTTCCTTATTCATTCTCATGACAGTATGAATGGGGAAGGAGGATGGTCCTGTGGTCCTGGCCATGGTGACTACCTTGGACTAGCAGAGCCCTAGGCCATAGGATGCTGAAGAGCACCAGGTTAGAGCTATGGGTTTGCTCTGCAGGAGCAGCACTGGGGACTGAGGCCAGAAGCTGGGTCAGGCACAGGTGGATGGACCTCAGCCTCTGCAGGACATCCAGCATGGAGAAGGAACTGGCCTGGCATGGCAAGTGCCACCCAGTGCTGCTCTTGTCCTGGAGTGCCAGTCTTCCCTCTGAGCAGCCAGTGGAGATTTTCCTCTGATCAACTCCCAGTTCTGCTTTTTCACATTGCGACTCATGACTTATATACCAGTGGCGGGCATCAGGAATGTTTAACTCCCAAGTACCTCAGTGTGGAGGGGGGCTGGGGTGATAGATGGGCAGCACAGGGTGGGAGCGATGGACCACATGCAGGGTGCTGCAGAGGGGCACCCCCAGCAGCTGAGTGCTCAGGCAGCTGTGCTGGCACCAGCCAGGAGGGGAAACAGCTCCAGCTGTGCTGTGGGACATGGAGCATATCCAGCTCAGGATGGATGTCACCCCCTCAGTTGCAGCAGCTCTCCACGCTGTCCCAGTTAGCCCTGGAGCTACTATAACCCCCCACAATCATTTACACTGGTGCTGGTGCCTCAGAATGAGCGGTGTGGCCGGGATCTCCTTTCTCAAGGGAAGCAGCTCCATGGCCTGCAGCATGCCAGTGCTCTCCCCACCTCACTGGCAGCTGTCTACTCAGCTGTGCTCACCAAAGGATTGATTTCCCTCTCCAGGAAAACTTTGCTGCCAGAGATCACAGATGGCCTTGCCTTCTGAAGCCCTGTTCCCAGCTCCTTGGAATCCCTTGAAGATGCCTCCTCCACTGCCTGGCTCTGCCTCCCGCCGTGCAAGCTCTGTAAACTCACCCAGCCTCTCCACAGCCCTCTGCTTGGTCAGTCAGTGGTTTTCAAGTGACAAGCTTGGCCCATTGGTGCCTCACAGTGACAGCCATCAAGGACCCAGACAAACCACCCCTTTCTCTTGGTGCCATCCGAGCAGGATGATGTGGGCAGCACAAGCAGAGCAGGACAAGGAAGAGGGGAAGGAAGGTAGGGAAGAGGATGTCGGGTGGGATTTCAACATCTGACATGTAGAAGTAGAAGCCAGTCATTCAACATCTGGCCAAGAATATTTTGTCTTGCTTAAGAGCAACTCCAGATGTTCCCAGGACCTTTTTTTCATTATTTTATTTCTTCCATTCTTTTCTTCTCTCTGCTCCCTCCTAGGCACTCTTGACTCACTAAATCAAGGGAGACAGGCTTTTAACTCTCTGGAAAGAAATAAACGGCTCAGTGGTGATATGAAACAAATTTTCTGAGACTATGTGAGCAGATGTGTGTTGGGGGAAGGGAAAAAGGGAGAGCAAGGTGAGGGAGATAAAGAGAGAGAGAAGGGCAGGTCTGCATGAGCATCTCTTCATTATGAGGTGCCCCAGCTGAATGCACAGCATAATGGCCAGAGGGACGTGCGGTCCTCACTACATGTGTAGGACTGACAAGGACAGGAACTGTGACCAGAGGGAAAAAGGGAAATGGACCAGTTCCCACTTCAGTGGGTTAACTGGTTATCTCCTTTCCAGTGTAATTGGGTCCAGTTCTTACCTCCTGGAAGTGACTCAGAGCCGAGGAGGTCAAAAGAAGGATGAGTCTGGTTTGTTGATGACGCTGGTCTGTGGAGGCGATTTATCATCCCTGACAGGAGTGGGAGAATGAGCAGCCAAACAGCAAGAAGCTTGGGAAAAGAGAAAGTTTGGCGGGAGGAGGGGTGAGGTCAAAGGCGAGAGAGATGAATGAGCGAAAGATGGAGGAGGGCTGTGAGAACGTGAAAGGATGACCAAAACACATGAAAATGTAGTTTCTGCATCAAGATCCTTGACTCCTGCTTATGTGCTGTCAGGCCTGTAGCCTCAGTGTCCACTGTGTGCCACACAGGTGAGGGCTTCACGGGCCTCCGATCGCCTAGAGCTGCCATCTTTGCAATTCAGAAAGAATTGCTAATGTGTCCCATTATGCACACTATCCCCTCCTGAGCCATCACCTCCAGCTCCATCCTTTGGTCAGAGCTGCTTTCTCTGGGTCTGAATGCTCCCAGCCTCCCACAATCCCACCCTTCCTGTGGTGGAAGGGTAGTTTGTAGACTCTTTAGGCAAAGCCACAAGACGGAAACCATTTCCTTTCTGCTCTTCCTGCATCTCTAATGGCACCCAGAGAAATAACTCCACAGGGATGGCCAAGAAAACCTCATTTTGTTGCCTTCTCCTTCCCCTTCGACTTAAGAGCCAAAACACTGGATGAGCACTGCAGTCAGCCCAGAGGAGTGTGGCCACAACAGGCCTGAAAGAACTCATCCCAGAGAAATGTGCCATTAGGAGGCAGTGAGGATGACAGAACGCAGCTCTACATAATTTAACCTGCTCGAGAGACCTGCCACTGGCTCCAGGGCACCTGAGGAGCCCAACACCTCTGCCAGCACTCAGCACAAAGCCTTTTGCCAGACACATCCCATTATTAGCAAAGACAGAAATTCAGCAGGTGAGGTTGATGCTTTGGCCTTGTTAGGTCCAAGCTCCCTAACTTGGGAAGTGGTTCCAGGTGTCTCCTTTGTGGCAATGATGGAAAGGCTGCTGGCTTTCAGAGACCTGATGCTCAACATCCTCTGGTATCTGGGTCTCCAAGAGGTCTGGGGGCTGGGGGTGCACACACACAGCCTAGCTGAGCTGTTTCTGCTGTGCTGTACACACTTGAAGCTTGCGAGGAACCCTCAGAGACCATCTGTGTGGCAGTAAGAGCCCTTCAGAACGTGACAGAGGAGATCTCAAGGAACCACAATCACTGGTCAACTAACGGCTGCTCACATGCTTCTGCAGAGCAGTTCAGCTCATCCATGAGCAGGAAATCAGTCAGGAGCTTTGGAGCAGGAGCAGGTCCTGGGGGATAACAGCTCAGGGGCTGCCGAGGAGCTGTAGCCTACTTTCCACACCAGCAGGCAGCATACAGCAGCGCCGTGTCCCACCCATAGCCAGCACCACACTTGGCTGTCAAGAGCTGGTAAGGAAATCCCCAATCCAACTGGTTTCACCCTCCAAAAAAGCCAGCTTCCTTGAGCTGAGCCAGCTGACTGTCCCTCTCTTCAGCATCCAGCCCAGCCCCCTGAAGCTGGACCCCTCATTTGGAAAGTCCTGGGGAAGCTCCAGGTGGGCTCGTGCTGAGCTGCAGGTGGCCTGCAGCTCCTTTGGGCTATGAGACCATCCAGGCTTCCTGCCCTGGAGCAGGGTCTTGGCTCTCAGTTCCTGGCTCTGCAGAGCAAGGCTGAGAGACTGTTCTGGCTCTCGGGAGGACCTGCACTTCAAAATTTTCCAAACAAATCACTTGGATTATTTCTAACTGACGTTTTTTGGAGGAGTTTTCCTCCTGCTAGAAGGGAAGGACTTGATTTATTAATTTTTCAAAAATTTTTCATCCAAACTTTCTGAATGCTCAGAAATGGGGTCAGAGAGAGGGACAATGAGTTTGGGCAGACCAGAGGCACCAGCTCTGCCTGAAACTGGCAGGCACAAGGGACCCTGTGCTGAGGCTTCTGGCTCCTCCTTGCTGTCCTCATCTTGCAGATGAGTTCCTTAGGACCCCTCTGAGTGCCCACAGCCACCTCAGTACCCTGCAGCACTCTGGCACACTTGGGCTGGTAATCAGGCCACCAAGAGCCCTGTGCCCACAGCCCTCCAGTGGCATTGGCTGGTCACTGGTGAGAAAAATTCAAATTTTTATGCTTTGGTATCCCTTATCTTTCTCTTTTTTGCCTTTCTGTTTGGCTGGGGGCACTCAGGGAGATTTCCAGGCATGGGGTACCCAGTCCCTTGGACAGGGCCCACGGCTGTGTCCCTGCCCTAACCCAGGGCCCCAAATTCCCATGCCAAGGTCTGTGCCGGGGGGTCTCTCCCAGTCGGGGCAGCACCAAGGAGCAGCAGGCAAAGAGTGGTGTGCTTGCAGCCCCTTAGCAACTGCCAAAAACCTCCCTAGAGTTCCCAACACTGGTAGGAACGTGGGGGTCTGAGCAGTGTATTGAGAAAGGAGAGATCAGGGCCTTGCTGGGAGGAATCGTGCTGCTGGAGCCAAAAGCTTCCCAGCCTTGCTGTACCCATCTGCCCCCCTGCCCTGGGATGAGTGGTAGAGGGGTGCTTGTACTGGTGATGGGGACAGCTTGGGTGGTCCCTAAATATCCCCTACCCTCCCATCAGCCTCCCATTGCCTGGTTGGGGAGTGGTTCCCACCACTTGCCCTGACACTGCCATTGCTGCAGGGAGGAGGAGGAGGCACCTGAAAGGCTTTCCCACAGCTTTTTTTTGGGGACCTGATGGTGGCACCTCTTCCACTGTCTGCTTTCTCCTGTACCAGCTCCTGCCTGTGCCCCTGCCAGCAGCCCCTAGAGCTCCAGGTGCTCTTCCCAGCAGTGAAGAGCAGTGTTGGAGGCTCAACACCCTCTCCTGCTCCAGGGAATCATAGAATGGTTTGAGCTGGAAGAGACATAAAAAGAATGTCCCTTGCCATGGACAGGGACATTTTCCACTGGATCAGGCTGATGAGACAGATCTGACCTTGGACAGTGGCTATGGGCAGCATAGTCTTCCTCCCCACCTCACGGAGTGTGTGAACTCCTCACCCCCACCATCAAGGCTGTGCAGGGGGAGAGGTGGTGGCACTGTGCTTCCCAGGGACAGGAACCATCTCCCAGGGCTGGGCATGAGGGAAATAAAGCCCTGAGACCCCTCCATCCCAAGGAATCACACTCTTTACAGGGAACAGGACAGACATCTCCTCTCCAGAGTGGCTCCAAAATTCAGATGGAAAAAAAAAATCTATTTTCCAACCATTATATTTTGTGAAAGGAGCTGTTCATCCACTTAAAATATAGGTGACAAGTACAAAAGGTATTTGTCATTCTAGAGCAGGCCAAATCTTCAGGAGATCCAAGATATATGGTACGCACCCATGGCCCAGCTTCAATCTGCTCTTATACTGTAAATTCCAATTACATCATGCTGCCTTGTTTAAATACCGTGAAACCTGGCTCATGCCCTAGGTATGTTTTATATATTGCCACATCCATTTGAAATAGATGGGCAATGTGTTTTACGGCACATGTGCAAATATCTCCATATTTTTCCATCTGGGGGTTTATGGGATCTTTCAGAAAATTAATAATGGGGCTCGGAGGAAATGTTCGACTTGGAGGCAGTAGCAGAGATTTATGGCAGTCCCACTGGATGCCAGGGAAAAGTCTGAAAGAACCCGGAGCAGACGAAGGCCCCATGGTTTCACCAGGCGTTCCCTGAGAGCTAATTCTGCACAGCAGTCAACATCAGGAATTTCTCCCTACAGCCAGCAGGTTGACAGGATGGGATTGCTGGGGAAGTGAGGAGCAAGGAGTAGGGATGGGCATGGAAGTGGAGATGGAGGTGGAGATCAGGATCCTGGGGGCTGCTGCCAGCTCAGGTTTGGGCAGGGCACAGGAATGGTTGAGCCTTGCTGGTGTGAAGGCAGCACTGCCAGGTCACTCCCGGGGCCCCCTTTGGCTGCCCTGCCTCACTCCCAGCTCCAGGTACTGTCTGGTTTTGCTGGAAAAAAGGACAGTCCGAATGGGTGTTCTGGCTGAAACCATTTCATTTCTGGCTCAAGATGGCAGCTGAAGCCTGTTGGGGTCTGCTGGGTTTCCTGCTGGATGAGCTAACCCCAGCTGCCCCAGCATGGGGAGCACCCAGGGCTCCAAGGACACTGACCCGAGCAGCACCAGCCCTGTCTTGGGGCCATGGGGAGCACAGCGTGGGTGGTCAGCAGGGCTGGGAAGGGACACTCAAGAGTCAACGCATACCAAATGCCGCAAATGGCCCTGAGGTCAGGTTAGTGACCCACGGCTCATCCCGTAGCTGTAAGAATTGGAGAAGATTTGCTCCCACTGTCCATCTGGCAGGATGCAGGCAGGGGACAGGAGGGGACTGGCAGGACCAAGCACCTGGCTTTAACCATTGCAGCTGCAGAGGTCTCTGTGGGGACGTTGATGTCGGGGAGAGACTCAACCCAGGCACCTCCAGACTCCTTGGTTGTGCTGAGCTGAGTTTGCTCTGCCCATCTTCATCTCATTCCCTGTGCTGTGAGCAGGATCATGACCCCCACTGCAGCCAGCCTAAGGGTCAGCTGGTGACTGTGACCACCTGCTCTCAGACAGGGAATCCTCCAGGACCTGCCATCCTCCGGGAGTGCCACCTCTCCCTGCTCCTGCTCTGCTGCTGATTTCCCACCGAGTGAGTGTGTGGGGGGAAAGCAGGGTGTAGTGTTTATTTTAACAGCGGAGAGGTTGATTCTCCAAGATTTTGGGGTAGAGTGTCTAGTCCAAGATGAAAATATTGTCCATTTATCGAGTCTTACTGTGTAAACAGAGGGCCAGCTCCAATGGATGCTTGAGGGTCTGATCCTGCCCTGTGCTGAGAAATCATTGATTTCTGCACAAGGATGCTGAGCCTCAGAGATGACGGTGCCGGCACTGCTCTGATGGGGAGCAGTACCTCTGGATGGGATGTTCTTCTTGTGCCATGACTCCTGTGCAGCTGGCAAAGCTCCTGGCACCAGCGCAGTGGCACCTCGGGGCCAGCTCGTGGTGTGTGGGGGTCCAGGGTGACCACAGGACCCCCCCCAGCCCCGGGGTGCTGGTGGGTGTTGCTGGAAGTTATTTCAAAAGGTGAGGACGGCTCTTCACTCCTCCTCATCCTCTCCATCACCACCGAGGTGAGAAAAACCCAGCAGGAGGGAGCTGACGGGTTTCTCCAGATGGTGCCCCGCTGACCCCAGCTGTTCCCCGTCTTCGGCTCTTCCTTAGGAAAACACAGCGCGGGCCAGCCGATCGCTTAATGGTTTCCTCATGTTCCCCCGGCACAGCCGACTTGGGAAGCTGTCTCCCTGCTCCCCAGGCCCTGCTGGACGGAGCCCCCCGCCCCCCTATGGCCCTAGACCCCACACAGGTGCTGCACATCCCCTGCATACGGGTAGCACGTGTTCAACGAGGGAATTGTGCCCTTGTAAAGATGGACACAGAGATAGATGGGCTGGATGAAGGACTATGTGAACTCATGAATGGATGGCAGGTGATTAACACTGATGTAATGAGTACCCCCAAGGCTGGTAAAAATACACTAAGCATATTGAAGAACTGCACATTTCTCACAGCTTTACAAGCACAAGAAGAGCTTGGAGAAACTAAATTCCCCAAACACTTGTTTGCCACGGTCATGAGTGGGAAAAGTGTGCCTGCTCTGGTCCTGCAGCCCCTCTGGAAGGAGCCTGAGTGGGTGAAAGAGCCCTGGTTGAGACTGGGAGGACAGGAGGGCTGAGAATTGCAGAGGCTGTGCTTTGCTTAGGAAGTTAAATTTAGGATGTTTAACAAGCCTTGTGAGGGCTGTAAAGCACAGAGTAAAACATGATGCTTGGGTAAGGGGGGATGGACAGAGTGCTGCAGTACCAAGGGCAGGGGACAGAGGATGTGGCACTGGTTGGATGGACAGGATGTGGCTGGTTGGACAGGTCGCCACACCTGAGGAGTGGCAGCAGGCCACAGCTGCCTAGTACCATGTCCACAGGTGGCAAAGTATGACTTGTCCGTGTTATTAACAACAGAAGCCTGGGGAATATGGGCTGGCAGAGCCACTGTCATCGCTTTCTGACAGCCGAAGCCACTACTGAGATCCACTTGGATCTGCATGGAAGCAAGGACAGAAGCTGCTCTGTGCACCAGAGAGCATCAGGAAAACAAGGAGAACAAGGCCAGGTCTCAGACTGTGGCAGGGGTCACTTTAAGTAGGTCTTGCCCTTTCTTAGAGGCTCAGCTCCTCACCAGGAAGAATATCCCCAAACCCCAGCACTGAGCTGCTCCCTGTTCGCCAAGCAAAATGTTCTTTGCTTGATCCTGTTTCACCTAAGGAATATGTTTTCCTGTGTGATGCAGTCAATTTTTATTTATGTAGACTTTGGTTACCAAGAGGAAAATGAGGGAAAATACTCCACACATACATCCATTTGTCTGTCCAGTCAGGCTGGGGTTCAGCTGTCCAAACTCGCGTGATCTCTTGTGAGTGGAGCTGGCTGGACAAAACAGAAAAAGAGTATTGAGTTTTCTGTAGTATTCTCACATTTTGAGTCTTTCCTTGGCAGAATTCTGGGTTTTCATGAAAAATGTCAACTGGCGTTTTGAAATGAGAAAAATTTCAACCAGCTGCAAAATTCAGTCCCAAAGCAGAGGGGAAATTGCAAACTTGGCCTCTCTTTTTGCTGCCTTTGTGTCTCAAATACTTTGCCCCAGCTGAATACTGGGAAGAGACCTGTTAAATAAAAAAACAAAAACCATGGATGGAAATGTGTGTGGTGGTTTTGGCCCTTCCCACATGGGCCAGCATCCACCACCGGCAGCAGCCGGTCCCAGCACGGCGCTTCTGGGCACGCTGAGCTGGGCCAGCTGCTGCACAGGGCAGGAGATCCATGCTCGAGGAACTGAGAGTGCACCAGAGTGCACCAAAGGCTTTTCAGATGCTTTGCTGAGTTAATGCTTCTTTTCTTGAAGAGCTGTTCTGGAAAACATACGGCTTTATGGCGCCAAGCAGAGTTTGTGCTACAGCCTCTCCCTCTTGCCCTTGCAAAGCTCACCACTGTTGGCTGCAGCCACCAGGGCTGTGTGACACACCCTGCTGCCACCTGATCCCCCTGCCCTGTGCACCCACAGGCTCTGGCAGCTCCCAGTGGTGTGAAGCAATCCCCAGCACCAAAGGGGTGCACGGGGCTGGGTGGATGTGGAATTGCCCCTGGGTTTGCAGCCCTCAGACAAATGATACCTGTGCTGGTGCTGCTCCAAGCCCTGCCCCATCTATAAGGCAGGATGAGCAGCACCTTTGAGCAAATCCGTGGTGCCTCCTGTATTGCCCTTGGTGTCCTGGCTGCAGCTCAGGGTGACCCAGCTACAGCGTCCCACGTACAGCCAGGCCCATTTGCAGCCCCCAGTCCCCAGTTCCGACCGTGCCAGGCAGAGCGAGAGGAATAAGAAAGGTAAATTCTTGCTTTGGACATGGAGGTGACATAAGCAAGGGAATCGGGAAAAGTCCTTCAGGGATCAGACTCAGTGAAGGTGCAGTGGCATCCTCCAGTCCTTCAGCCAGGATTTTAGGACATTCCCCAGCCAAGGGGAGAGAGGCAGAGAGCTCCTCTCCTCAGCACAGACCATAGGGTGGTGGCTCTGCTCTGGTGCCTATGATCTGCCCCAGCAGGACACTGAGATGCCAGCTGGGAGCCATCCTTCCTCAAAAGCCCCAGATGGCAGAGGTGAAAGAAGAGAGAAAAGCTGCCTGGAAGGATAAATGGAGAACTGCAATCAGCAAATTCCTCTAAGAGTTTTAGGTGCCCCGCTTCAGTGGAGGAGGAATCAGGTGCCAAGGAAAACCTAGAGCTCCCTGCCTGAGAAGGCTGTGCTCAGTGTTTTTGGGGAGCACAGTCATGTAGTGCCTCTCCTTGCTTGAAGAAACCATGTGCTGCTGAAGCCCTGTCCTGAAAAGTATCCATGCCCATGGAACAATGGTGCTGCCCTGATATTTCTGGGCTGTGGCTGCTGAGAAAAGGGGTCAGAGAACCCCCACATCCCATGGGGGGATGCTGAGCAAGTGTCTGGGACAGAAGCGACAATTCTGACGGAAGTCCTGTCCTTGCACACCCAAAGGGTGTTCCACTGTCTTCTGTCTGAGGAGTCCTGTGTTTGCCCAGAGGAGCTGTGGCGGCCCCTGGATCCCTGGAAGTGTCCAAGGCCAGGTTGGACAGGGCTTGGAACAACCTGGTCTAGTGGAAGGTCTTGGAAGAAAGTGATCTTTGAGGTCCTTTCCAACCCAAACCGTTCTGTCATTCTGTGATGGTTGGGTGCATGGGGTTGGAGTGAACCTGAGCCAAGAGCAAGTCTGGTGAAAGCAGCTGTGGGAGGAATAGGAGAACTGGGTGGCCCAGCTACATACAGAGCCATCTCACGGCAGAGGCCAATAGTCTGTGACAATCCAAACGAGAGGAGCCTAGGATGGGAGGGTGCCCTCAGCTCAGACAGAGGAGGGAAGAGTGTCAGTGTTGGGAGGGGGGATAATATCCACTCATCCAAGCCCCAGTGATCCCACATACCCACTGCCCCTCAGCTTCTGGCCTCTCCACACCTTTGCCCATTCCCTTTGTAGGCACCCAAGTACCCACGGGATCTGAACAATGGCACTACAGGCCCTCCACAGCTCCGAAATGTCACTGCCAGCATCTCCAGCAGCTTCACCAATGCACCTGCATGTCCACACAGGCATCCCCAGGGCCTAGACTCTCACTCCCCAAATTCCTTCGTCCCAAAACCTGATAGTGCTCCACCAGTCTCTTCAGCTGGAAGCTTCAGCACACCCTGAAGCCCAGAAGCACCACCCACACAAGCTGCAGTGGGCAGGAAAGTGTGAAGTTTCATCCTAATGGGCTGGAAGACTGTGATGTAGGCTGCAACCCCTTACTGAGCCATTCAATAAGCAAGACAAGGTTTATGTGGAAAGGAATATCTATGGTCAGAGCACCTATTATTTCTATTTGTATTTATTAAGCCAAGATCACTACAATCTCAACGTGGGAAGATACTGATGTCTGTTTAACCAGAGACTAATACATGGTAAAGAAGATATGAAAGACTAGAGGTGGATCAGTGAAAACTCTTCTCTCTTCCTGTCACCTCTGCCTTGTGCATCTCTTTGGACAACCTTGGCCACAGCAATTCTTCTGAGGAGTGCACACAGTCTGGCCAGCTCTGGAAGATGCACACCAAGGCAGATGGTCACTTGGTGTCATCTCAACAGAAACAGGTGGAATGATGTCAGTTGGCACCAGGTGAGAATACAGGCACACAGACCTGGCTGGAGGGATGATGCTACATGATGGCTCCGATCAGCCTGTCCAGCCCAGCTCAGGTTCACATGGAGTAGGTGGACACAGGAGGTGAAAATGGTGTGTCCAGGTCTTTCTCACTGGGTTGTCTGGACTAGGCACCAGGACAGTGGCAACCAGGGGTTGCCAGGTCTGTCCCTTTCTCTCCGGGACACAATCCTGCCTGGTAGTGGCCACCAGCACTCTGCCAGGGCCTGGCTCCTCCCAATGGCACTGCAGCACTGCACAGGCCCTGCCCAGCCAGCAGTGCTGGTCCCTGTGAGCCCAAGCTCACCGAGGAATCAGACCTTGTGAGAGTTCATTCATCCTTCCTAATGGAGCTCCTGGGGCTGGACACTCCACAGCACTGGAAAGCTTCCACTCAGCACATCAGAATGAGGGACAGATGACTCTGCCCTCTTGTTCCTCCTGGGCAAAGAGAAAGGCAGAGAGAGGTCTGGCAGCAGCACATTTTCAGAGTGAGCAAGAATCATACCCTCGATACTGGAGAAGGGAGAGCTGTCAGCTGAGATGTCAGCACTGGGCAGAAGACAATTGTGTTAAGGGAATATAAAAGCCTTGAAAATGAGCTCCAGCACACCTGGAGCAGGACCAATTCCTTTCAAGCTCTTTCAGGTGACAGGCACCCACATGACCTCACTCCACTTCGCTCCTCATTAAAGGTTTGTCATTACTGCATCATCTTTAATATACACTTAGACAAAAGGACTGACACGCACACCCACCCGTGCACACGCACACAACAGGAAACCATTGCCAAAATATACACTATAGACACAGAGTCCGTTCACACTATATATATGTACAGAGTCTGTGGGAGGCTGGGCTGGGCTTGGCCGTAGGGGACAGGGTGGCTGCAAACCCCTCAGGGCTTCACACACTTGCCCTTCTTCTCCCGCCGCTGCAGTTTCCGGAGGCGGCGCGTCCACGCGTCCCGCCACTGGATGACCAAGCTGTTTTTATCGGCCATAAGTCCAGGCCGGTCAGTGGAGTTTTCGCTGATCCCCATTACCAAGTACTTCTTGCTGATCTGGATCTTGGGGCATTTGCAGGACAGGTCTTTCAGGTGGATCCACAAGAAGTTGTCGCCGCGCTTGACCCGCTCGTCACGGCACTTGTAGACAGAGAGGATGTTGATGGTGAACTTGGCCCAGTTGGCCACTGTCTCCATGTCAAGGATGTTCACCTGGACCACTGAGGAGGAAAAAAGGGATAGGTGTGGTGATGTGGGATGCTTTGCCTTGCTCCCTGAAAGGAGGCAGGGGACAGGAACTTCCCTTCCCCAGTAGCCCCACCTGCCTCATCCATTGCAGCTTTGGGAGGGCTGATTTGGAGACTCCTCTCCACATGGAGTGTCTCCCACCCCCCAAATGCCTTCATCTGCCCTACACACAGCCAGCCTTTGTCTGACTCTGGGACAAAGCCCGGGGTGGCTCAGAGAGGCTAGAGATCCTTACCATAGTCCTTCTTGCAGTACTTCTTCATGTTAATCTTGTAGTTGCCCTTGGCTGGTTTGCAGTAGGAGTCACAGTCTGCAGCAGAAGAACAAAGGGTTGAGCACTGAGGGGCTTGAGGTACATGGGGACTCATCCCACCACAGGGGAAGAGGGAGTGGGGTGAGGGAAGAGCCACAAGAGCCAGCCTGACAGAAGGTGGCGAGTATTGGCTCTTCCCAAGCCAGAGCCTGAGCACTGCTGGGGATGAGGGTCTGTGCTGCTGCCCTGGCACCTCCCAGGGGCGGGAGGCTCCAAGACCAGCACGAACAGCTGACACCACATCAGCTGGGAAGAGGGACCAGGTGGCCTTGGGCACATTGAGCAGACTCTGTCACTTGTGGTGACAGAGTCTACAGGATAAGTCAGCACAGGGGTGGTGGAGGAAGCCAGGGGACTCCTTCCAGGCACAGAAAGGGCTGGATGGGAGGAATGCAGGTGAGGAGACAGTGGCCTCCATGGAGGGCAGCCAGGGGCCATGGTCGAGGAGAGTCAAGAGAACAACTGTGACCCTGCAGTCCTAAGGGATGTGGGAAAAGAGGATTTGGCACTGATCCCACACTCAGCCTCACAGGGGCAGATCCAAAGGCAGGTCTGACACCAGATCCTCAGAGTGCCTCATCTCTCAGGGACCAGAGCAGTGGGAAGCACCCTCAGGAGGCAGCTCTTCCAGGCATCTGTGCCTCATAGGACACAGGCTGTGGGAAGGAGGCAGGTGAGGGAATTGGCTCTGCTCTACCACATAACTCCTGTTGCCCAGACATCCCCTGCTCAGGCTGCTCCAAAGGGGCTGGGGAGGCCACCAGGCTGTCCTTCACCAGGCTGTACTCCACCCTGCTGTCCTCCAAGGCTCCTGTCCTCCAGGAAGCTTTTTTCTGTGCATTTCTAAAGCCCCGAGATTTGCATCTCAAGCAGAGGGAGGGCAGGGAATGCCTCTTTCCTTCTCCCAAAGCCTTTGATCCCAACAATTGCCCCGAAGCAGCCCTGTTCTCCTCCTTTCTTAACCCTGCCATCTTCCTTTGAACATCTCAATTTGTCTCTTTCCATGTGGCATGTTTTTTTCTGAGCCCATCTTTCTTCTTTTCTCTGCCTTTTGCAGGTTCTCCCTCTGGCTTGGCCCCGTGTCCCAGGACAGAGCCAGCAGCCTCTAAAGTTGTCTTTGTTTGCGGGTTGCCACAGTGATCACTGGGGATGGAGGAGGAAGACGGGGAATAACAGAACCCTGTGCCAAGGGGAGGAGGAGAAATGAGGAAAGAAAGACGCCTAGGAGCACAAACTCACCCTGGGCTCTGCTGTTCTCCCCTCTGCCCAACTCCTTTTTATCTGGGACTTCATGCCACCTGTTCCAAATTTGTCAGTGACAGAAGCAGTGCAGCGTGAAGCTAATTCTTGGCAGAGGGGGACGAGCTCTGATATTCAGTTCAGCCCCCCATGCTGCCACACTGCCCCTCTGCCTGGGCTGGCAGAGCTGCCTTGTCCCTGCTGCCTCCCCTGGAACAGCCATAGTGGCTACAGAGGGGGCTCAGGTCCTCTCCATAGAGGGGGGGGCTGCTGAGTGTGCTGGGGTGCTTGGTGGTGGCTCACCCACTGCATCCCTGGGATGTGCTACAGCCCCAGCCCGGTTCCTGCTGCATCCCTGGGATGTACAACAGCCCCAGCCTTAGCCTGTGTGCTCTCAGGGACACACTCCAGCCCCATCCCAGACCTCACCGTGCCCCCCAAGGCAGGCCAGAGGCCTATCTCAACACACCGCTTGGTCCCGTCCTGCTCCACCCCAAAGACAGCCTCCCACCTTTCGGGGAGTGCCTGTCAGGACAGGAGACCTTTCCTCCCCAGCAAAGGGGCACAGAAATCATCCAGCACCTGGCATCAGCTGCCACCAGCCTTCCCATGGACACTGGGTGCTGGGGCGCAGGAGAGTGGCCTGGAATGCAGTGATGGGTGCTGGGGTACTGGAGGGGTGGGAGCAGCCTCAGCCAACCTGCCACCTCCTTCCCTTGGCAGTGGGGATGAATGCAAAGCAGAAAGCAGAAATCCTGTAACTGCCCTGGGCTCCTGCTCATGATTAACAACATAACTCTGTGATTCAAAGGAGCCAGAAAATGGCATTGGGAATTAACAATTTGGGATTAGCCTGGGGATTTGTAAAACACGGCTTTGTGCTGAGGAACATTCCTCAAATGTAAAATCTATTCCCGCTTGTTATCTAACAAACTTGGGAAGAAAAAAAAAGTCCAAATAACTGAAAACATTTCCTTTCCTTGGTCCTGAGCACACAGCCTCTTCCATCACTGGGTGTGGGGCTGGAAAGTGGCAAGGGATATGAGGGCAGATGGATCCTACCTGCACCTCCTCAAACTGCCTCTCCCTGAGCATCCTGTCCTGTTCCTCTGGGAACAGGAGGGCTCTGCTTGGGGTCTCGGTCCCCTAGTCCTGATCACAACACATCTGTGGAGTATGGTTCCACCCTCCTGAGGCACTGGGCTGCTGTGTGCCTGATGGGGGCTGCTCCCACAGGCAGGCCCCGAGATCCCATCGCTGTACACACCCTGCAGGGCAGTGGGGACAAGAGCAACCTCAGCTGCCCCTCTGCTGTGTCCGTGCAGCTGCATGGGGCAGCCATGCCCCATAGAAGGGCTGAGGGTCAGCAGAGACCTGACACAGCCCATGGCATGAAAGGGCACCCACAGACCCTGAAATGCTTCTGGGACATGCTGCAGCCCCAGCTCCAACACTGCTGCATCCTTGGCATTCACTACAGCCCCACCCCAGGCACAAATGCATCCCTGGATCATGCTGCAGCCCCAGCTCTAACATTGCTGCATCCCTGGGAGATGCTAGAGGTGCAGAGTGGGAGGAGGCAGTTGATAGCCAGAGTCACCGGCCTAGTGTGGGCATTTCCCATCACAGTAGGGGAGAGGTGGCAGGTTTGCACATCTGGTTTACTTATCCTCTCCTTGAAAAAAAAGGAATATATTGTTTTAAGAGAGATGTAACTTAATTAGGTGCTATGGCTGCAAATCTTTAACTGCTCACTTTGAATTCTCTTAAAGCCCTGTTTTGCGCTCCATGAGGTTTGTTAATTCGGCTAATGGAGAACATGGATTTTGTTTTTTTTCCACTAAGTGGAAAATATTTTAAGATATTAATAATAAAAAACATGAGAAGTGGACCCAGGATGTTTCATCACCAAGCTAGTGAGTTTGCTCAGGTGCAGACATCAAAGCTGGACCTCAAAGGCTTTGGAAGATTGGAAAGGCAGGAGAAAGCTGGGAAAAGTGATGCAGAAGATGGCAATGTCAGTGAAAAGCCAGGATACACCCAGGGACTGAACCCCAGCACAGGGGAGGATGGGGAGAGGGCGGGGGAGCCCAGCACCTGAGCATGGCAGCCCTGAACAATGTCCCCCTGTTCCAGCAGCCAGCACCTGCTGCCAGAGGCAGGGTGGGAGGTGGGGAGATGGGAGGAGAAGGGGCTTGGAGGCTGCCTGAGGTGCTGAGGGCCCCTTGGAGAGTGTCCTGCTCAGGGACAGCTGGGGGCTCCTGAGGCAGAGGGATATAGGCAGAGGGGCATCAGGTGCAGGCAGGAAGGAGCACTGCTGGAAGCCCTGCTTGCAAGGCAAGCACACCAGCTGTAGGCAACCCTGGCAGCCAGGGCAGCATCACCCTTTCTCTCTGATCCCCCCAGCCAAGGGAGCAGAAGACACCCACCAGGCCTCCTGACCCTCCAGAGGCAGAGACTCCGGCAGAGGCAGCTACATTACATTAAGGGTATTTGAGCTAGAGGCCAGAAATCTTAAACCAACAAACCCACAGATAAACTGGAGGACGTTTGAGGCAGACCTGCTCTGCTAAAACACAGCAAACAACCTAGCTCTTGGCCAGAGCTGTTTATTTTTGCGCAGGTGAGCAACTCAGACATCGTTGTGAGACTCTTCCTATTTACAGAGTACTGGAGGGGAGTCACCTTGATTAACTCTGCCCCATGCAGCACTTTCTGTTGGCAACAGAACCAGCCAAGTCTCACATCCCGTCCCCCCATTTCTTTCCTTTTCCCAAAGCCTGATGTCCCCAGCTGCCTCCTCCCAGCAGGCAGGGTGGACCGACCAGGCAGGAGCAGAGGTGGGGGTGGTTTGCCCTGTCCCACACAGCTCCTCCCAGCAGTGGCACCATCACTTCAGCTCAGCATCTTCTCATCAGGCAGGGCATGCACTCCAAGGCTCATCTCTCCCCCTCTGCCACGGGGAAGAGTGAAACTTCTGCCAGATCCAGGCAGAGCTCCTCCTCACTGTCCAGAAAACATCCCCCCCCCCTCGCCTTCCTTGCCAGAGCCTCTAGGGGCAGGGCTCAGCTGTGCCCATGGGTGCTGGGTGGGGTGCCAGGCTGTGCAGAGGGCCCAGGCTCTGCAACACCCCTTGGGATCCACATGTGTCATATCAGCACTGCTCTGCAAGAAGCTATTGGTTCCTCCTGTGCATCTCCCCCCTCCATCCCCCATCCACACACTTTTCTCCTGCCAGAGGAACACAGAACCATCAAGGCTGGAAAAGGCCTCCAAGGTCATCGCGTTCAACCCTGAACCAAACTATGCCCACTAACCCACATTGCAAAGTGCATCTACTAACTTTTTTAATACTTTCAGGGATGGTGACTCCACCACTGCCCTGAGCAGCCTGGTTCACTGCCTGACGACCTTTGCAGGGAAGAACTTTTCCCTGATGTCCAACCTGAACCTCCCCTGACTGGGGAGGCTGTTTCCACTTGTTCTATGCTCTGGCAGCAGAACCAGACCTCCCCCTGGCTGCCTCCTCCTGTCAGGGTGTTGTAGAGAGAGAAGAGGTCCCCTCTGAGCCTCCTTTCCTCCAAGCTGAACACCCCCAGCTCCTTCAGCTGCTCATCAGACTCGTGCTCCAGACCCTTCCCCAGCTCCATTCCCTTTCTAGCCATGCTTCAGCCCCTCAGTGTCTGCCTTGCGAGGGGCCAAAAATCTCTTCGGCACACCTTGTCCATGGCCCTCTCCTGCAGTCAGCCAGTTCACACATGGGGTTGCAGTGGCTGTCCTGGAAAATGTTCCCAGAGGGCTGGGAAGAAGCTGTTGGCATTTTCCACTGCCAAGGCAAGGTGGCCGTGGTAAGGGGAGATGGGGAGATGAATACAGAGCATTGGGTCTCCAAGAAAGCTGTAGGCTTCTTTGGGATGGATGTACCCCAACCAGGGCACAGGGGAGCTGCTCATTAAATATGGGGGTGGGGAGCTGGAGGGGGTCCCTGCTGTCCTCACAGGAGCATGTGCCATGGGATGGAGTGGGGGGTGTCTGTTCCACC
The DNA here is from genome assembly GCA_013397245.1 of Thryothorus ludovicianus. Classification (NCBI taxonomy): domain Eukaryota; kingdom Metazoa; phylum Chordata; class Aves; order Passeriformes; family Certhiidae; genus Thryothorus; species Thryothorus ludovicianus. Next base: position 44,523 of record VZTB01013017.1, on the reverse strand, counting down.
ACAGTGGAATGCAGGGGAACACAGGGCTCTTGGGGACAGCAGGAAGAGGGGCAGCCCAAGGAGGGAAGGGGTTGCTTCTTTCCCAGCTTCTCCCCCTCTACCTGGCTTGGAATCCCTGTAGGGGGATGAGTAGGCCTGGGATGGCTGGGAACAGCCACACTGCAGTGCTGAGGGGACTGTGGGAGGAAGAGGAGGGGAGGGAGGAAAGCCCTGCTACAACCCTCCTTACCCTGCTGGGTGCATCCTGCAGCACTGGAGGGCTGAGCATGGTGGCACTGGATCCAGGGGCTGGCACAGAACTGGTGCTACTGGGATGTGCTGTGACACAGTGGGAGCTCAGGGCAATTGGGTGGGACTTTGGGCCCTGGCCAGGCTGGAAGAAGGACCCTAATCCATCAGTGCAGGGAGTGTCCATGCACCCATCCAGCAGTGCCCAGCCACAGCCAAGCCTCTGCAGGAGCACAGGTGAACCTGCAGCTTGTATTGAAATACCAACCTTCCCTCTCCAGTCTGGGGAACCAGGGCAGCTCTTGAGGAGCTCTGAGGACCATGGCAGCAATGCCTCCCTCACCTGTGCAAGGCCTGCAGTCAGTGGAGCTGTCACCTCTCTCTGGGTGACCACAGCAGTGACACTAGTCCCTCCATGGCCCCATCACCCATGGCCCCACCACCCTGTGCAGCCAGGACAAGCAGCTCACACCCAGACCCTTCACTCCTCCAGGCCTGGGTGAGATGAGCACCATGTCACCCAGGCCCCCAGGGAGACCTGGCAGCCTGTGCCCCAGCACAGGGGCCCTGAAACCTGCCTGAGTCCTGCCAGACCCTCACTGCCCCAGCACCTCCCAGAGAGCTGAGACCAAGGACACTGAGGAGAAACCTTTTGCACTGGTGCTGATAAAAGGGGGTTAAACAAAGCCAACTCCCAAACACGCACTGATGCCCTATGCTGCAACCCCTGCCTTAACCTGACAAGGGATGGTGAGGCCCCAGTGGGCTACATCCCTGCTCTCCTCCTTGGAGGCAATGGAGAAAGCCTTTCCCATCAATCTTAGTCAGCTCCTTTCCAGAAATACACAAGGTCTTAAATCTTAGTCACATCATTCCCCCAAATTTTTTACCATTAATTTTTTCCAAATGGTTTGGTAGAGCTCAGCCCTTGCCTGCACTGTGCCAGGGAGAGGGAAGGTGGGATCTGCCCCCAAGGTCTCCAGGCAGGGCTGGGGCCAGAGACATAGAGCACTTACCTGCAGGTGCCTCTGTGCTGGTGACCAGGGAGGTGGGGTTGATGGCAGGAATCTCTGGAAAAGAAAGGGAAAGGTATCTTGAGGATGAGATCTCCAGCTTTAGAGGTGACAACTGGGCAAAAGCCCTCTGAAAATGGGCCACAAGGAGATTTTGTTGACCACAAATGAGACACTGTGGGATGCATCTGACTTGACCATTGCAGACCATTGAATAGACCTGGAGATGCACAAACTGAATCCAGTGAGTTGGGCCAGGCTGCAGTTTAGCAAGCCCCAGGAGCCCTAAGTAGCTGTGAGGATGTGTGCTTCAGAGATGGACACTCCCCAGGTGCTCAGCTCACCTGAACTCAGTTTGGACATCGGATGGGTGCTTGGCCAGTGTCAGCAAGCTTCAGGTTGCCCAGCACAGGGATAAACATGAGAAAAGATTATACTTTCTCAGGATTCTTGGCCGCAAAACCTGGGGGAATTTCTTTCCTAAACCAAATTTGGAGAAGAACAGGGAGAGAGGAGCCAGCTCCACCAGTCACCTGCACTGCCACTGCTCCAGCAGCTCAGCAAATGCTGCAGGGTGGGAAGTTGCTCCTCTGCCACTTAGGTCAAATTCAAACCCACTGCGACAATAAACACAGTTTTATACTGACCACAGGCTCAGGCCTTGCCCCAGAAGTGACAACATTCAGGGCTCAGCTGGGTGAGGAGGGCACGTGCTGTGGGACCCAGCAGAGCTGTTCCAGCCAGCTGGAAGCACTGACTCAAGGGGTCACCCAGAGCCTCCTGCACCAGGGCAGATGAGGGCCAGGTCACCCCAGAAAGTGATCAGAGAGTCCTGCTTGACCACTGCCCAGAGAACATCCACAAGGACAGACAGCCTCTCGTCTGAGCCTCCCATCCCCCACAGCCCATAGTGAGTGGGGGACCAAAGGGCATCCCCTAGTGCCTGTGGGGGTCCCTGAGGGCAGGGCCAGGCATGGGGCACTCACTGATGCAGGGGGCCACAGGCGAGCGGCTCTGCTGGTAGCCCTTGGCGCAGCGGTTGCAGGTGAGGCCGGTCACGCCGTCCTTGCACGGACACTGCCCCGTGGTCTGGTTGCAGGTCTTGCCAGCTGCGCCAACTGGGTGGCAGTCACAAGCTGGGTGGGAGAGAGAGAAATGGGTATGTGAGAGGGGAGGCACAACACAAACCCTGAGATGGACCCAAGGTGCAGTCCCAGAGAGGTGAAGAGGAGGGGCACCCTTTCAGAACACCACTGGAGACCAAATGCACAGCACAGACCCAGCTGGATCCATGGGTCTGGACCAGCCATGGCCCCACGTGTGCTGTGAGCAGCACAGGCAGGAGGGCGAGTGGACAAAGGGGTTGGCCAGGGTATGCCCTTACTGACAGGGATGCGTAGGATGAGCAACTGGTGCCTCTGCAATTCCCACAGGTGCCTGCAGCTACCCACCTCAGCTCCAGGCAGATGTTCTTGTCACAGCAGTAAAATCCATTTTCTCCACCTGCTCCTCTACCCCTGAACTTTTTGGTCTGTGGAGCTGAACCAACCCTGGGCTCTTACAAAACCCCTGACCTTTACTTGGTTTTAGAACAAAGCAGGTTTTCTTAATGTTTCCCAAGCTCACAAACCTTGATGCCCCTCCTGACTCCTGGAGACCCTGGGCAAAGACCCCCCACCTTTCTACCAGAGTCTCTCAAAGGACAAGCCACACCTGAAGTGGATGCAAGTCTTTGCTCTCAGAAGAGTGCTTCATCATGTCCCACTGAACAATGGACCCACTGAGGAACTGAGGACTGTCTACATGGAAGGATGAGGGAAGGAGATGCTTGTCCAGGAGAGGACCTTTCAATCTGCTTGCCTGGAGCTGGGCTGGCTGTGAGCTGGAGGAGGTTATCTTGGCCTCCATCAGTTGAACATGATTTTCAAAGCAAAACAAACTCCCCCACCCGCCCCCGCAGCCCCCTGATGTTACCGTTTCCCTAATTTTCACCAGATGGGACTGGTGGGAGCACCGTGGCACTCAAGCCCCCTCCTGCACAGCCAGAAACCAGAGTGAACAGCCTCTAATGGGGACCAGATGCTCCATCCTTATCAGATTTTGGCTAGGACTGGAAGCGGACATCTTTCTGACAGGGATATTTTGGGGACTCAGCTGTGATAACAAATGGCAGCGAGCAAGGGAGTCTTGGCATGATGCAGGGCTGTTGGAAACACAGGGCCTTTCTTGGGCCCCAGCGGTCTGTTCCTGGTGTAAAGTTTATGGACAGACATAAATCTCAGAGGATCCAGTTTTCTAAGCTGATCTCTCTCCATGCAGTGGAAGGTGCATTTCAGTGACTCTGGATATTTTACCCAGATCAGTAATTAAGGTGGCTTTGCTCATCTTCAGTGCACGACTGGTCAGTGTCATTGGAGTATGAGCTTGGTCTCTGCCAGACCAGTCTCTGCCCGCTTGCTCTGCCCTAGCAGGATTTCCCACAGTCCCACAAAAATACACTGTTACTTCCTGTTCCCATGGGAAGAGCATCCCAGACCCCAATGGGTCCTACATTGCAGCACAGTCCGTCCCACTTCTGCAGCTGTAGCCTCTCTGTCCTTCCTCATCCTGACACAAGCTGTGTAGGGGGGTGGCTCAGGAAGCCTGCCCAGCTCCAGGGAAGGCAGGGCTGGGGGCACGGTGCAGCTCTGCACCACTGCCCACACACTGAGCCCTCCTGCTCCCAGCCTCTGGCTGCCAGGATCTGGCCCACAGAGTTTGAATGGTGGATTAAGTCACTAGCTTGGAGCTTAACTCATCAAGCTGTGCTTGCCAGAAAGCATGTCTTGCACCTCATATTGAGGGAATTTTTGCATCTTGAGGCTTAGCTGCTACTGCTTCACCAGTTTTCATTGGAGAAGGCTCATGGTTTACAGCTTTGTTTAAATTACTGGGATTAATGCACAGCCATCCTTTATTTGACTTTTCAATTACCACCATTGAATTAATCCTGTGGGTCGCTCTACCTTTTCCATCCTCCCAGCTTTTCTATCCAGCAGTGATGCTGGCAGTGGGAGGCAAGCACTCCCCACTCAGCAGCCGGTGGCCCAGGGCTCTCCTCGATGACACACAAACTGCAGCTGGCATTTTTGTGCCTATTTCAAGGGTGCTGTGTCCCAGCAAAGGCAAACCATGATTGAAGGATTATTTAGTAATAATTAAACATTATTTAGTGCTGGGATTTGTTTAAAGAAGATGTAGTAGTTCCTGGCCTCTGGGTCAGTGATTTGCCTCCTGAACATTAACTGAGCCATCTGCATCCTGGTCTAGTTGATGGGTCCCTGCCCATAGCAGAGGATTGGAACCAGATGATCTTCAAGGTCCCCTCTAATCCAAACCAGTCTGTGATTCTATGAGCATCTGCCTTCATTGCGATGCTCAGCCTCTACCCTGGGCCAGCACCGTGGTAGGTGCAAAATCCTTTGTTCAAATCTACAGCACACTGTTCCCACCCACCTGCTCTAAATATCCACTGCCAGGACCCTTGCCTTGCCTTTTCTTGAAGGAGTGTAGATTCCTGAGGTGCAGGTATTGGACACATCTACGGAAAAAATAAGTCCCAGTTGTCTGGTCACACCTCTGTGTATTTATATGCCTCTCTAGGAGCACCAGCTCTCCACTGCTCTCACCTGCCACCTTGCTCCTCTTCTAAGGATTTCCCAATCCCAGCAGATCCACCCCTAGATACGAGAGCAGTGGAAATGCTCTCTGCTTTACTGAAGGAGGGGCAGCCCAAGAAGTAGAAGCATCAAGGATTTTATTATTAACTCTGTTCCCTGAGGGAGAGGCAGGAACTGGCTCCCCGGACCCTTTGCTGCCAGAATCCTCCTCAACATATGCACGGAAGCAGGGGTCGGCCCTGTGCACATGCTCATCTGGCTCAGCCGAGCCTTGCAGCACTTCCAAACCACGGGCACACCCTGCCAGCCCTTGAGAGCAGCATCCCCCGCCCAGGCTGGCACAGCCCTTCAGTGCCTTGGCATTGTGACACAGGTTTGTCTGCAAGGGGGGACCTGTCCCACTCCTCTGCAGCCCATCGCTGGTGCCATCTCTCCTGCACTGCAGCATCTGCACTCATCCCACCCCATCAACTCCTCGGCTTCCTGGGATGCTCTGCCCACACCGATCCCTTCAGAGGAGCCACCTTGGATCAGAGATACTCTCCATCACTGTAATGCTGCACAATTACTGCCCTGTGAGGGCAGTGGAGCAAGATTTGCACTGACAAATGGTGGGTGCAGGCAGACAGGAGCAGCCAGGCCCCCTCTGGCTCCCCCATCCTCAGCCCTGCGAGCCACAGCCAGGTGGGAAATGCTGCAACCTACGGCCGCCCTGTTCCCACAAACCCATGCTGTATTCAGTAATCCTCTCTGGTCCCAGCCAAATTCAGCTTGCTTTATTAGGTTTTGGCATTTTTTCTATTATTGCTCTTTGGTAAGTGCTCTCTTTCCCATCTGGAGCAGAAACTGAGCCGCTCAATGCCCTGGCAAGTAGTGCTGGGGGCCCTGGGGAGGTGAATGCCTGCAGGACGTCCACTTTGCTTGGGATTGTATCAGTTTGGGAGCAAAAGTAGAAGGAGCTGGTCATAGAATTATGGAATATCCCAAGCTGGAAGGGACCAAATATCATCACTGAATCCAACTTCTGGCCCTGTACAGACACCCTGGGCATCCCTGGCACTGCTGTCCAAACTCTCCTGGAGCTCTGGCAGCCTCGGGGCCGTGCCCATTCCCTGTGGAGCCTGGGCAGTGCCCAGCACCCTCTGGGGGAAGAACCTTTCCTGAGATCCAACCTAAACCTCCCTGATTCAAAGAACCGCAGAAACCGTTCTTTCAGGAGAGCTGAGAGTTGAGGTGCTGAAGGAGATGAAGGCTGAGGTGGAGGCAGCACAGCCACTCCAGTGCCTCTCAAGTGTTGAGGGAGACCTGAGGCTGCCTGCCAGCCCTCAGCACTTGATAGAACCCTCATGGAAAAGAAAATTTTGCTGCAGCTGCCCCAGTTTGGTGGTGCTACAGCAGGAGCTGGAGGCTGCTGCCCTCCATCCCTGGCCTCAGCAGAGCCAGGACCCTCCCAGGAATGGGACACAATGTGGGATGCTGTGCCATAGACTATCAGGATGCATGCCTTGTCCTGCCTCCTCCTCTCAGTGTCTCCCTGTGTCACCTCGAGGATGCTGGCCTCTGGCACATCTTGGGACGTGGCTGCCACCTGACACAGTCTTCATCAGTGGTGTGGTGCCAGGGGCTGCCATGTCCACAGCCACAGCTGTGGCATGGCTTGGCCAAGATATTTCCATGTGGTGGAAACATCTTGTGGTGGTCCCTGGGAACACGGGTTGTGAGTGGAACATGTCAAATCAGTTGCTTGGATTGTTGAGAACAATTAGCTCAGGTTGCTAACACGTTGGCTGCAGGTAGGGCTCCCCCTCCAGTGCCCACCCAGCCCTGCTCCTGCTGTGACACTGCACAGATGTGGGAACTTTCTCCCTGCACTCCATCCTCTCAAGCATTCCTGGCAGTAGCAAAGATGAGGAGAGGCCACTGGCACAGCACAGGCAATGGAAGGGTTTCCTTTATTATATCCCAACCTGAGTGAGCCAGACCTCCAGCAGCACTAATGCACCTGACAGGGGAACCCCAAAAGTCAAATCTTTCAATTCTGGCCCACAGCCCTGACGTCAGTGGTCCAAAACCAGCTCCAGTAATTCCTGTAGCCCCTACAGAAACAAAGGAGCACTGTGTTCTTGCAGCAGTGAAGGGACCCAGTGCTGATGCAGCAGCAAAATGCATTGGAGAGAGATCTGAGAAGGACACTGTGGTCCCCTCCAGGACTCACAACCCAAGACAGAAAAACGGGGGTCAGGGATGAATTCTCAGCCTCTGAACAGTCACGGCTGACTTCCTGCCCATCTGATGTTCCAGTTTGGATCTCAACAGTCCTTGGGGACAGGCAGGGTGTTTTCTTATCTCAAATTCTTTGGTGGAACTATTGTTTTGAAAAGGCTCCACAGACAGGCTGAGCAGGGAGAGGGAAGAGGAACCAGTCAGGCTTGGCCAGGAGTTAGGAGGAGGGACAGGAACAGGTCCCATGATGTTTGGCACAGGCTAGGGACCTTGAAAGGTCAAGCTACAGCTTGATGGCTTGGAGCCAGTGTGGCTCCTGGCCAGATCAAGGCCAGTTACCAGGAGCCGTGGTGCTCAGCATCTCCCCAAAAACAGGTCCCAAGAGCCATCCCATAGCTAAAAAACACAACATGGGGCCTGGCCTCACAGCCCACCTGGGAGATGTGACTTCCACCAGCATGCCCAGCCCTCCAGAGCAGGGAACCCATGCTCCAAGCGTGTCCATATCCCAGACAACACCCACATCAGAGATATATTTCCAGCGCATTTAGTCACACCCGCTTCAGCACCACCCCAGCATCTCTCCAAACACTGACCAATGGAGATGGTAACTGCAAACACACCAGAACCCTGCCAGGCTCCTGGCAACCTGCCCTCTCCCTTCTTGTAACCCTCCTCCACCTCGAGGTGATGCTGGGCTCCGAGTGCTATCCTTTCCTTGTGCCCCTGGGCTGGTGGAGGTGGTCAGAGTGCTGCTGCCCTGCAGCTGCCAAAGCGAGCAGAAGGACATGCCAAGAGGGAGCAAGGAGCCCCAGAGACATGCCGATGTGGAGACCCCCTGGCTTACCTTTGCAGGCCTTGCGGTCGGTGATGGCCTTGCTGAGGTCACGGTAGAAGCCCTCCTTGCAGTAGTGGCAGTGCCTGCCCGCCGTGTTGTGCCGGCAGTTGAGGCACACGCCGCCGCTCTTGCGCCCCGACAGCTTGAACAGCTCCATGTTGAAGCGGCAGCGCCGTGCGTGCAGGTTGCAGTTGCAGGCTGCGAGGGAAGGGGAGAGGACAAGGGATGAAGGTGGGACTTGGGACCCTCTGGGAGGGCTGGAGCTGCCCTGGTGTCCCCACTACAGCGGGAGGCTGTGCTGGGGTTGGGATGGACACAGCACGGCACAGGCTGTCCCAACATGTCGTCCAGATGTGCAGCATCCACCACCCTGTGGGGCTGGTGCCACGAGGTCAGGGCAGAGAAGAAAGGCCACATGCAGGAACTGGCACCACTTGGCTGAAGGCAAGCAAGTGTGGGATGGAGGGCTGCAGCTGGGGGATCTGGCAGTGCCAGCTGGGCACTTGCAGCCCCACTGTCACCCCTGCTCCTTCCTTGGCAGGTGGCTCTGGTGGCAGAGCCCACCTGGCCTTCCAGCAGGACCACCCATCTCATGCCAGGCTGTGTGGCGGCCCTCCCCTGCAACCCAGCTCCCAACTCTTTATGTTCACAGCTCTATCTTGTGTACATGAGCCACACATTCACAGAAAGCTGCACAGCAGCCCTTGTATGCTCATACCCCTGCGTGTCCACGCACAAGCAAACATGCACACACACACGTGCAGATGTGTGCACACAGACGTGCACCAAAACACCCCCAGTGCCGTCTGTGTGCCCACGGGCAGGCGCACACAGATGTGCATAGAAACATCTGCACGCCCTCACATGTGCACACACAAATTAGCCCTGGGGAACACATGGCCCCCCTGGACGATTCCACGTGTGTGAGATGAAAAGGCAAAGCACTGCCCACTCCAGCTTAACACGCCTGCAAAAAGATAATGGGAACAAGATTTCCTTCGGCAAAACGTGGCGCCCAGCTCCCCCAGCCCTGCCCCCCTCCCCGTGCTGGTAAATTGAGGTTAGGTGAGAGCTTTTCCAGGCGTGCTGTGAAATTCATTAACGTGCTGGCCCGGGTTTAACTGCCTGGGCCTGGCCTGGCAGTCGTGTGAAGTTGCCTTCCCGCGGCCAGCGGGGCTGGTGGGAGGTTCGCCCCGCACAGATCAAACGCTGCCCGGCGCTCTGGCCGCGGGCACGCTGCGGGGAGAAACAGCAAACACCACCTGCAAAAAAAGAGTTTTTTGGAGGCTTGAGATGAGCAGAAGGTTAGTGGCAGTACACTTAAACCTTGGCTGTCCCAGAGATCCCTCGAGTTATGAGATTAGTGATAAATCACATGGCAGGCATCAAAATAACACCCGGTGTGGCCGTAGGTACCTTCAGGGGCTTGTTACTTTTTAGCTATTTTCTTTTTCCCTGGTGATAGTGGAAAACAGGGATTTTTAAGGCAAATTCTGGGTTGTGGTCTGTGGAGGGAAAGCAGAAAATACCCTACAAAATACCAAGGCCTCAGGTAGCATGGGATGCCATTAAACTGGTGATGTTGACATTCAACAGGCTTTGCCAGGGCTGGAAGAGACACAGTGAAGTATCCTGACACAGCCAGGGTGCTCTTGGACTCTCCAGATAATGGGACAAGGACGAGACAAGGTGGTTTTTGCTACAGAACTGTGGCAAAAGGAGCAAATTCTGGGAGGAAAGGGGACTTGTTTTCCCCTTGCAGCACTGAAAGGCAAGTGGGGTCATCTCAAAAGTCAGTTCTGTGTCCCTCTTGGAACACCCCCAGCATCCTCTGGGGAAGGAGAGGGGCTTGCAGACCAGAGGGGAGGGGATAGGCAGTGGAGGAGAACTGTTGGGTGAATGATTTGCTGCCCTTGGCGAGGTTCCTCTCTGCCTCCAGTTTAACTGGTAAGAGAGTAACTGGTGGGGCCTTTTCCTGGCATCACTGACCCTGGCACGTCCTGAGCTACCCCAGGGCCACCTTTCCCCTGGAACACTCTGCAGACCCTCTGATCCTCCCAGGAGCTGGGTTTGGGGAAGAAGCCTCCCCTGGTGGCCCAGCATCACCCCCTCTCCTTCAGGCAGCAGTGCTGCCTGCTCTGGGCCAGCATCGGTAACTGCCCAGCCGGGATTCCAGAGCCAACAGGGACCCCGGGCTGGGTGGATCTCCCCACTCAGGAACAGGGTCACACCAGCACGCATGGCAACCGCCTCTCGCCCTGGCGCAGCCATCCAGAGCTAATTGGGGCAGACAGGTCTCCCTCTCACCCTGCTAAATACTCTCACTGTTCCTCAGTACTGAGGCAGTTGTAAGCTCTGTCTCCCGTTAATCACTAATTAAAGGCTTGAATGTTCCCTGCTGTTTGGGGTATTAATAAGAATTTAATTGCACAGTTTGGGGCTAATTACCTGGTAGCTCGCTTCTGCCCTTGTACAGTATGCCCAATTAAACAATCATATGATCAATTAAACAATCACAAGGTCTAATAATTTGCAATAATAGACTAATTAAAGGTTGACACTTTGCAACGGAGCAATCTTTTGTCTCTCTTTTGGTGGTGTTTAAACCCCTTCTCAGGCCCTGGCCACCCCAAACCCTCTCCTCCTCCAAGCTGCTGCAGATGTAGGAGCCTGGAATGACAGCACGAGGGGCTTGGGGACGGGGACTCTGGCCCGGGACAGGCAGCGCCATGCACCGAGGCACACGTGGGGCAGGCAGCAGAGCCTGCAGGGCAGGAGCGAGGCTCACCGCCCCTACAAGTTCCCTGGGAATAATTAGGGAAGGCAGCCGGATCAGCGAAACCCTAGACCGGTTGCTGCTGCCAACCCGCAGCAGATTTGAGCTACGCCCCTGCTTTGGCTGGAGGAGAGCCCGGCTGGGACATAGGGCGAAATGAGGCTGCACCTCTCAGTTCCATGTTAGCCGAGACCAGAATAGTCCCTTTCCTCCCGTCCACACTGTTCCTCCATCCTGGGGAAGGCGTTGGGAGACAATGTCTCGCTCTGCTGCTGCCAGGAAGGAGGAGGAGCAGCGGGAGAGAACCCTCCCCAAGGGAGTGCGAGGCTGAGGCGCTCCAGCCCCATGCTGAGAGGAGCAGGGCTCAGGATGGTCAGACGAGTGTGAATCTCATCTGCCGGGGTGGCTACCTTCCTCTGCGCTCCAGCTCCGCTTCGACACTGCACTCGGGGCNGCATGCTGTACGCTTGGCCACCCCCTCAAAGCTATCGCCTTCCCCCTGCTCTCCCTAGGAAAGGACCATGGCTGGCGCTGCTGGGCACTCAGTGTTTTCCACTACGTCCACCGGGAAGCAGGTGCAGAGAGCCCCACCAGGGGAACTCCCGAGGGAAGGGAAAAACCTACAGGAAGGGGCACAGGACACAAGGGAATTACATGTGATCCTGCAAATCCCACTACCGCTCCAGGGATCGGTGTTTTCAGGGACCAACATCCCGCCTGGATAACCACATCCCCGCCGAGCAGCCCGCCAGGTTTTCCCGGGGGAGCGCCGCCCCTTCCCCGCCGAGACCCCGGATCAAAGCGAGCTCCGCGCATTGTCCCGGTGCTCCGGAGAGTGCTCCTGCCGCGGCGGCCACAAAGGGAACAAGGGCTCCCGCATCACCAGCGAGTGCATCAATTACTTCCAGTGGCTGCCTCGTGCTAATCCCCTTCCCCGGGCCGGTGTTTGGGGGCCTGGCTGCCCCCAGCAGCCCGTGGGTGCAGGCTAGAACCGGCAGCAGTGGTGAGCAGGAGGTGTAAGTCTGCAGAGATAAAGCGGGGGGGGGGCGTCCCCAGGATTCTGGCAATCTTGCTCCTGCTAGCCCCTCTGCTGGGATTATCCTTCACAAGTCCTGTCCCAGGCTAAAAGCTGGGGTGACACACGAGTGGGGACACGGCCCTCTACCCTGCCCTGGACACGCCAGAGGACACACAGAGCATCCCAGTACTGGCAAAGCAAGCTCCTTGCGGGACGTGCAGCCCCTGTGGTGTGTCAGGAGAGCCTCCCGTGCCTGTGGGCCTGCGGTCTCCAACCCCCAGGCACGGGGCTGTGAACTCTGTGGCACAAAGCTATCACCGTGCCCTCCTGCCAAGCCAGCAGCTTGGCAAACCCACTGTCCCTGTCCTGGCTGCGACAGCCCCACACCTCCCTGTCTGCCAAACTCATGCTGACCCCTCAAAAGCAGCACAGCAATGTCCCCACGAGTGCCACAGTCACTCTACGGCAGGCGTGATGGGGCTGTGCCCGGTGCCAGTGCTCAGACCTCAGGTAGCACTGGGCTGTTTCACCTGTGCATTTCCCAGAGGCAAAAATTCTGGGGAAACGACAAATTTCATCAGCACCTCCAGCTGCGAGGTTGGACATCCCAGCATCTTGCCATGCTGTAGGACATCAGTTTGTCCCCGTTCAAAAGCAGCAGAAACTCCCGTGCACTGGACTGAGAGAAACCCCCCAAGCAGAGTGCTGGGGCGCACTGAGCCAAGAGCTGACGTATCACAACACGACCTGAAGCTGTAACAACCCCACGGATGCATTCGCACCCCCTTTCAGGGCGCTGTGATCCCCCACCCTGCCCCTGGGCTGTCGCTGAGCTGGCCAAGCTCCTGCATCCACCCACTCTCCTCCTCTTCCTCCCCTCTCCCCAGCCACGCCTGACACCCACCCCCGCGGGCCAGCATCATCGCTGCCTGACCACAGGACAGAGTCCGAAACCCCGCAGCCCCCAGGCTGAGCAAAGGGAACTTCCCGGGCAGCCTCTCCTTTTAATTGGTGCTAATTGCTGCGTCTGTTCGTGCTGGCTGGGGAGATGTCATTGTTGAAAGGCACAGAGGGGAAGGCTCGGGGAGCTAATCCAGCTTTCAGCCGCTAAGCCCTTCGAAGGCGGGTGATGGAGAAGCTCTTTCAGGTCCCTTCAGAGAGGGCACAAAGCCCGAGAGGGGAAAGGGAGAAAGAAGGGAAGCGAATCAACAGGAAAAAACTACTTTCACACGCAGCTTGGGGAAGGGTCTTTGTGTGCGGGGCTGTCGGGGGGGGGCTCGAAGGGATGGCGCTGCCGCCCCGCCTCCTCTCCCCTCCCTCGTTTATCTTTTCAGCTCCATCTGCTAAAAGGGTGGCGCAGCTGGGGGCAGGATGTTCAGAGCAAGGGACTGTCACCCCGCCCAGGACGAGATGGACAGAAAACCTGCAGATGCTACTAAAAAATGAGCCTCCCCTGGTTTAACCCCTTTTGTGCCAGCAGAGCCGCCTCCACTGCTATGGCGCTGCTGTAAAGGACGTGGCGGTGAGGCAGGTGCAGAGTGGGGGGCACAAGAGGGCAGCCAGTGGGGTGAGGTCCTCCTCGTGTCCTGGGGGTTTCCTTGGGCTCACACACCTGCTGGAGGCCTCCCCTGCCTGACCTGCAGCAGCCCTGGGAGGGTACGAAGTGGAGCGTTTTTTCTGAGGTCCAAAACTCATCTTTCTGAAACAAGTGGAAAAACACAAGAGCTGACACATTCCCATAGGGCATGAGGTGGCTTAAAGCATCAGCTCAAAGCACTTGCTTTGAATCCATTGCCTTTTTAGCTATCCTTAGAAGAAATCTTCTGTAACATGTATATATTGAGGCGGACAGCTGGGTTCTCAACAAGACATCGATCACAAATACTAACAAGTCCTTCTGACCTCTGGCACATCCCCTGAGCCTTTCAGAGGCTGATTAATGGTACAGCTTTCCCTTGTCTCCATCCTCTCACCACCCCCTGAGACCTGGGCTCCTGTCCAGGAGGAGCAAAAGGCTGTTCCTCCCTCTCCCAGACCTTCACAAGGCTCTGGCATCCCCCAGCCCCATCCCAAACCAGGACAAAAAGCAAAAGTCTCCACCAAAATCCCATAACGATTCACAAGCAGAACAGCCACTTAATACCAGTATGATGTTTGGGAAATGTTTCATTTTGGTGACAATATTTTTAACAATATATAGGGAAACCTTTGCAAGGACGGACAAGGTAAAGCCACCACATAGACTGAACATGAAGGATGAAATATTGAATTGAGAACCTCAACCTCTGCAAGGTTTTTCTTCCTGCTCCCTATCCCCAAGCACATCCTGCAGGGAGCTGCTGCGACTGCCCCTCTGGCCCAAGGACAGCTGGTTTGCTGCCCAAGGGAAACAATCCCAGACAAGCATCCTGCACTGGGGTCTGCTGAGTGGCTGGAAGACACCAGTGATTTTTGGGAGGGTTTCAGTGCTTTAGCTCATGGTGGAACCACTGCATCTCTTACAGGACACCTGCTGCAGAGACGGGGTAGACGGTTGAGCCTTTCCCAATCCTCCAGCACAGGGGATACTCCCCAAAATCTCTGGACTAGCATACTCCATTGCTTTGGCTCAGCACCCATCACCTCCTACCCTGATGACCAGTTTCAGTATTTCAACTCCCAAACTCAAAAATTCTTAAAAACATCTTACCCAGACACTCGTTGGCCTCGCGAGCGCTGGCCCGCTGCCAGGGCCGGTCGTAGTGGAAGGGCTTGCAGCGGTCGCACTCGGGCCCCTCCGTGTTGTGCTTGCAGTCACACACCAGCTTCTGCTCCTTGTCCTTCACACAGCGTGCTGCATGCCCATTGCACTTGCAGCGCCCGCCGACCTGCAGCTCCCCCACCGCATAGTAGTAGGGGGTGGAGCCCGTGCCCCCCTCCTCCTCGCTGGCGTCCCGGCTGCCCAGGTCACGGAAGAGGTGCGGGCGGCTGAAGACCACGCGGATGTCGGTGGCCGTCACCCAGTCCTGGAGCACAGGGCTGCTGTCAAAGTCCTGAGCTGAGGGTCGCCCGTCGAGGGTGCTGAAGGCAATGAGTCCCCCAGTGAGCGGGTAGAGGTCAGTGAGGCCGTCAGTGCACAGGGCCTCCTGCTCGTTCTGCTTGGTGACTGTGGCTTTGCTGGGCTTGCCGTAGATCTTGCGGCACTGGGAGGAGTAGTACTGGTAGGGCACCCAGGTCTTGCCATAGTCCATGGACTTGAGGATGGCAGTGGACTCGGGCCGGGGCGAGCAGAACTGGAGGCTGACATAGACCACCTCAAACTTCTTGCCGAGGGAGAGGGTGAGGGTGACGTTCTGGGGTGAGTGGTGCAGGGTCTCTGAGCGCCAGCAGGTCATGTTGGAGGCAGTGTTGAGGTCAGTCAGGTAGGTGGGTGGGTGGGCTCGGCGGGGGTCCGAGGCATTGCAGTGCCGTGTCGGGGGCTTCCCACATGTGCTGGAGGCCTGAACCTCCTTCCCAAATGCAGCATTCACAAATTCAGGGATGCACCGTCGAGGAGCCCCGCTCTCATCATAGCAAGGGTCTGGGGGGGTCTGCTGGGCCACGAAGGGGTTCACTGTCTGCGACAGGCCCAGCATGGCAGTGGTGAGGAGCAAGCGCAGGAGCTGCAGAACCTCCATCCTTCTGGGGAGAGGGAAGCGGCTCCTCCCTGGAGGAAGAACAAGAGCAAGTGGCACCAGCTGTGTCACGGCCACAGCAGCACCCAGGTGGTGCTGGGAGAGCTGGTAAGGGATGGGAAACTCCCCCATGTCTGGTCCATAACCTGTACCTATCTTCCCACCACGAACACATTATCCTGGGAGCACATCAGGGAGGCAATTACTTTGTGTTGCCTTATCCACACCAATCCCTCAGTGCTCATCAGCAGGACTGAAATACCACGGACATGGGGAAAGGGCCTGAGCTTTGGATGGAAGATGTTGAAATTAGGGTAAAGCCCTTCCCTGGCTTCTTACAAACTGTCCCATGGTGACAGGAATGTTCCTGCCTGCCAGCAGCCCCGGCTGTCACACACAGGTCAGAGATCCTGTCACTGACGAGGGCTGGTGGTGGAGAAGATTTAGGGGAGATCTTTCAGATGCAACAGGAACTGCAAACCCCAGGTTATCCACCTGTGCCACAGAATAACTCCTGACAGAGCAGAAGAAAGAGACAACTGCAAAAACATGTTGAAGGCACACAAGTAAGAGGCAGGAGCTCATTGGGTGAAGACCTGGAGCTCCTGAACATACCACTGCTTTCTTTGCTGGCTGTAGGCACAGTGGCTTCTCCAAGGCAGGGACTGGATTCCCTCCAAATTCCTCTGCCACACTACCCAGCAGCAAAGGAAGTTATTCTGGCTTCACCCCCAAGAAATCCACGTCTGTGTCTGGTGTGTTTCTTGATGGGGGGAGAAGCCAGGACCAAATGCAGGACCCAGTTGCAGAGGCTAGCAGCTGGAGCACAGGGCCAGGGAGCTTAGTGGCTCCCAGGAGATGTGGCCCATCTCCTGAATTATTGGCTTGAAGAGTAGAAGGGGTCTGGAGGTCACATTCCCTCCTGCTGGCTCTGAATGCATGAAGGACCTCCCACAAAACGCAGATTGGCCATGTCCTGTTCGTGCCACAGCAGACCCCTGAGCCTCCTGGATGGGTGGATGGCACCAGCCTGACATCCCTTGGCTAAGCCAAAGCCAAGTTGTCCAGTCTCAACCAGCCCAATGCCATGCCCAGGCAGGAAGAGGGGATCCCCTGATCATCCCCTCTCCCACTGGTAAATCCTTACAGGATGACTCACATTTCTCTCTGAGGAGTGAAGCTCTGCATGACCCAGCCCAGGATCCCCAGTTCCAGTTCCCACCTACAGTGCCACACCTGCCTGTCCAGCTACCCACTCTGGCCAAAGGAGGCTGCAAGGAACAGCCCATTTCAATGACCTGGGACCTTTATTTTTGGCTTGTTATTCCATTTTGCAAAGAAAAAGGATTCATGACTGTAGAAGAAAACTGCCTCTCCAGGCTGCCAAACCACTAATGAGGGGAAGCTCCTCCCTGGTCAGCCCAGCAGCC
Organism: Thryothorus ludovicianus; assembly: GCA_013397245.1. Lineage (NCBI taxonomy): Eukaryota > Metazoa > Chordata > Aves > Passeriformes > Certhiidae > Thryothorus > Thryothorus ludovicianus. Next base: position 27,685 of record VZTB01013017.1, on the reverse strand, counting down.
ACAGCCTGTGTCTACCAAGGGAGCAACAGGTACCGGGGTCTCAGCCCATCCTGGGACATCTCCCCTGAGGCAAAACCTGCCCCTTCCACTTCCGTGCTGGTTCCTCACTGCTTAATCCTCTGCTGATGGAAAAAGAGATGTGAAAAATTGGCAGCTCCTTTGGTGGTCCCTTGCATGGCCGTAGAAGCACAGTTCCAGTTTTACCACAATGCTGCAGAGCCTTTTGAGGATGTGTGAGCCCGTGGATTGGTGACTTGGCCACCAGTAAGACAAAGGATACTTTCTCTGGAGTGCCCGAATTGAGAACTCACTACTTGAGGGGTGTGGCTGCAAGGTTAGAGAATGCAGGGGTGTAGCAGTCACCACATCAGAGGAGGTGCTGTGCCAAGAGCACCAGGCAGTGAAGAGCTTTCCCCACTGCAGGCAGCCTACAGAGCCTCGTTGGGACTCCCGGTGCCACTGCAGGCAGCTGCCTCCTGGACAGGAGATAGAGTTATGGCTGCTACCAGATCCCAGCACTTGCTTGTTGAGCAAAGGCTGTGGCTAGTTAATCCCCTAACAAGGCGACCCCCAGCCCCTGCCTGCACAGTGGGCACGAGCCCCTGCCAGCCCAGTGTCAGAGCCCTGCTCCTGTATTCTCACCCAGCAGAGGGGCTGCAATATGTTGATGGACCCCTCCTCATCGCCCAGCAAGACCTGGCCGTGCATGTGCTTGCAGAAGGTAGCACAGCCCCTTCAGCCCTGTGGTGCTGCCAGCCCTCTCCCCTCACTGTTCCACTCCAACTGCAGAGCCCACAGAGGACACAAGTCTGGGGCTGCATCCATCACCTCCCATCCCACCACCCACAGGGCAGCACTAGGAGGGAGACAACACTGTGGGGAAAACCTCTGCATCAGGAGGAGAGAGGAGAAACCCCCAGGGGTCCTCAGTAGCTGCGTCCATCCACTCCAGGGAGAAATAGGATGTATGGAACAAGGTATCTACTAAACTCTGCCAACAGAGTCTCCTCCACCCCCTCTCCACTATGTGGCAGCAAGGTGACAGCAGTAGGGACACGTTGAAGCAGAGGCCTTTTAATTTCCTGTCTGGTAAGACACAAAGGTGCGGAAGAACCCTTATCCAGGGGAAAGCAACAGCAGCAGCATCTCTGGTAGCCAGGGGAGAGGCCAAAGGTGAAGCTGTTGGGAGCAATGGAGCAGCGGGTCTAGGATCCAGCATCAGCTTACTACTGGTTTAGGCAGGCATGGGGGCACGAGCATCTCTTGCTCATCCTCCCTGTCCCAGCGGGAAGCTCTGTCTCTCCTGCTAGTCTTACTGAGGTACAAGTCCCTGGGGTTCAGTGCCAAAATTCTGGTGGCTCTGCTGCTGGGAGCAGCCATTGGGGAGCCAACGCTGGCCCAGCAGAGCATCAGCGTTGCGGAGGCAGGGCAGGAGTGGAAATCATTATCATCCACAGGACCACACACAGGCACACACGCTCCCTGCTCAGCTCACCCCATTATCCCACTGAAAGAGAGCCGGGGCCACTGGTCTCCATGGGCCTCACCTCTGTATTGGAGAGGAGGGCAAGCTGCAATCTGCTCCCTTTTATGCATATTCAGCATGATCCTGGGACTGCCGGCAAGCTGCCAAAGAGGCCTGGGGGTGGGTATTTCTCTCCCTGGTCTCCATCTGCCCCCCTCTATCCACTCCCCATCTCTGCTGCCCCCAGTTCAGATCAAATGGAGATACTGCTGACTAAGCGGAGAGAATTGGGATGACCCCCAGGTGCTGAATCCAGCCCAGCACTTTCCTGGATCCGGCATGAGGAGAGACATGAGCAATAGAGCCCCTTTTCCTGGGACAGCATCCCGAAGGTGTCCCCAGTGAGGCTCTGAGGTAGCTGCCAGCCCCCTGCCACCAGAAGCAGCTGTGGCCCGGGGGAATGTGGCAGCAGGGTTCACCCTTCCTGAAGAAGCAGCCGCCCTCCCAGGTCCTCCCCAGAAGTGGCTGCATTTTTGAGGTGGGTGATTTCCTCACTCCTCCGCTCCAGGAATGCTAACAGCCATGTGGCTTGGAAGGAAGTCATGCTGCCAGAGTGCTTCAGAAGTGCTTTAAAAAAAAATTACCTTCCACATCCAACACCTCCACACCCCTTCTCTCTACAACCACACACTTCCCAGAGCGACCAGCAGTGTTTCCCTGCCTTGTGTGGGACTTATCAAGGCAATGCTCCAGCTCACCATGGGCTCCTTTTCCATCATCTTCCCAGAGGCAGTGCTGCCAATGGCGATGCTGGGTGCAGATGTGCACCTGGAGCTCCAGGTCTCCCAGTGCTGAGCCATAGGGTAGGCATTTGGTCCCCAAAATATATTTGATAAGGCAAGTGCAGCAGGTGAGGCAGGGCAAGGGGATCAAACTTCCCACCACGTGGATGCTGGTGCCTGCAGCAGACCCAGGATCACCACCTGGCAGACCGGGGCCACAGCAACTTCACTGAAGTAATTACAGGATTAGTTAGAACAACACAGGGCAGGGAGGGAAGCAGGTTATTAAGCAGATTTGATCCCAGGACCTTTGCAGCACAGGGGCAGCCTTCTCTAATTAAAGTGGAGGGGAAGGCACAAGTGGTGCTCTGCTGTTGGAAAAAATGTGGTCTTAGAAGGCAGGTGATGGCTAAAGCTGAGCAGTCAACACTGCCCTGGAAGGGGATGGGAGAACCCCAAGGAATGACAGGGGAATGGTGCTGCACTCCTGCCAGGACCCTGTGCTGCTCCCTCAGGTTGATGCCCCCACACCAATGCTGCTGCCATGCTGCAGCTGACCATGTTTCTCCTCCAGGCCAGGCCGGCATGGTGTGGGGGGGTTTGTATCACCTGAGGAAGAGACATGGCCTTACTTGGGACTGGTTGAGATGGGAATGACTGGTCCCTGTAAGGTGCTGCTCACCCTGTGCACAGAGATAAGGTCCTGGGTGCCAGTGTGGGGCAGGGATGGAGCCACCCACCCGCACAGGGCACAGCAAAAGCCACAGAGCAGGAGGCAGAGATTCCTGGGCAAGGACCAAAGGACCTGAGGGGGTCCAACAACCAAGACTCTTGAGTGAGACTGATCCAGGAGGATTGCTCATTCCTGAGCTGTGCTATAGCCAGTAAAGCTCACCAGCACTTCAGATGTCCTCTGAGAGGGAAGGCACTGGGAGGATGGGACAGGACCCAAAGCAGAAGAGGAATGATGTGCTCATGGAAGCTGAAACCAGGCACAAACGACCAAAGCGTGTCCCTTAACCAGAGCGTATCTGCTACTACATCCTACACATTTCCACCTTGTTAAAGGCCCTTTGTAATCAGGGCATCTGCACTGCTTTCCCACACCTGCTGTGGGAGCAAGCCCCTGCAGCTCTGCCCCAGCCATGAACAAGATCCATCCTGGGGGCTGCCAGGGCCCCTGGGTACCCAGGATCCTCTCCCACCTTGCCAATGCCAGCTCGGGGAAGCTTAATTCCTTCACCCAACAAACAGAATCTGGCCCAAATGCTGCTCTGGCCGGGGATAAACCATTCCATGTGTTCCTGGGATATAAAAACACAACTGAGAAGTATTTAAAGTGAAAGGAAAAACTCCATGGAGACAAGGTACTGGTCTGGCTCAGCTTTTCAGAAGGAGGGAGTATGTGCTGGGAGAGGCTGAGCATGCTAATCGCCTTCCCAGCCGCTAATGGAGCAACTGGTGCCCACCTGGGACACAGCTAATGGCACAAAGGAGATGTCTTGCTTCCCTTTACAAGCTCCCTCATCTCTCCTGATATTTAAGTATCAGAAGATTCTGAGTGCTTACAGCCCCACATCACCAGCCTCTGCACACATGGCTCAGGGGGGCAATTATACAGCAGCATCTTCCTGCAGCAGGCACTGCAGGTGATGGATATTGCAATGCACTCTTGGCAGGTTGGAGCCAGCGTTACACAAGCCATACGATACCCTGGCAGTGCCAGGAGACGTGTACAAATTACACTGCATGCAGGAAAGGATGGGCCAGATTCTGACCTCAGTGCTTTGGCACCAGCCTGCAGGAACTCCATTCACGTCGGGCCAAACCAAGACGTAAGCAGCTCCATTCAAATTTACACTGGCATACCTGTGGTCAGCATCTGGCCTGGCTTGAGTTAGTTGTAGCCTGATGTTACAAAAGGCAGCAACGGAACCCAGATTTCCAAGGTTATCAAAAACAACCAAAAAATAAAAGAAAAAAGAAATCTACCATAAAACAAACAGTCCCCAGGCTACTCAGCTGCATGCATAGAGCTGTCAAATGCAGGGTGCTTGGACACATACCTGCTCACCAGTAACACATAAGCCATGCTGACCACAGGAAGGAGGGGCCAACACCCAGCATGGGTGTCCTGCTGGGTCCCCCATGCCCACTCTGCTCACCACTGGCCCTGGGTAGGGGTAGTCCTGTTCTGGGGACAGCACAGGATCACCCATATGATATGGCCCTGAATCCATTTGGCTGCAAAGCTCTTGCATTTCCCAGCTAGTGCAAGCTGGAGATCTCCTAAAGTTCCCAATGCAACAGCAACTGAAGGAGACATTTGGAGCCCTTGACCTTGCAGGACAAGCAAGCACTGGATGCATTTGGACTCAGTGGTCCTGGTGGGTCCCTTCTAACTCAGGGTGTTCTGTGATTTTTTTTTCTACTCCATTTATTAATCTCTACTACACCTTAATCAGTTAGTTGTTTTACCCAACTCTAACCCGACTGCAGTCTCCTGAACCCCCTCGCACATTCCTACCACAGTGCCTGGCTCTACTGAGTGGTCTCGGCAGCATCCCTCAAGGTGCAGAGGGTTTTCCTCCCACTACTCCCAGTGGGAGCAAGGGACTCAGAGTTCCAGCCCAGAAGTCCTCACTGCTTCCACCTCTTTCCACTGCATATGAGAATAGTGATCTGGTTTCCATAACATCCCTCATTGCATTTTCACAACATGCTAGGCACAGATGTTGAAAATAGTCTGGATGAATATTTAAAATGGTATTCAGAAATGACAACATTTGGCTGGCTTTGAAAGATCTCTCACATCGGGCAGAGGATGGCTCACAACAACGGGCTGGAAACACACTGCACTTTGACATCTCTTTTTTTTTTTTACCCCCCTCTCTGGCTATTGGTAGGATATTTCATGCCCCTGGTGTCCCACAGTCTGTTGTTGCTTGAGTGCCAGCCAAGCCTGCAGCATTAGGAAGAAGCTGTCACGTACGTTTTTAAACATCACGGGGCAAAGTGGAATATGGAAAATCTGTTGTGTTTCCATACGGAGTGCAAGTGTCCTGCGCAGGCTCTGGGAGGGGCTCCAAGGGGCACAAAATAATTGCTTCCTTATGGAGCAGGGCCTGCCCAACCAGGGTGGGGGAACAGGAGGCAGAGGTGCTGCCTCAACACCCTCAACATGGTGGGCTGCTTCCCTGCTGAAGACATCTTAGCACATCCCCCAAGGTGCGCACCGACGCTCACCCCCTCCTTCAGGGCTTGGGAATCCCTCTCTGGGAGTCACAGCTCTGCCAGCAGTCTGCCAAGGTGGGACCTCTGTTGCCTCCAGACTGAAGACACCATTGTTCTGGTGCTCAGAGAGCAGCAGAAATGCTCCTCAGCCTCGACACCTAGCAGCGTGCATTTCTGGTGAGCATCCTGCACTCAGCTGCATCCCAAGGCCAGGCTTCTCTCTTCCACAGCCTGCAGACACACATCAGCTCCTTCCCAGCCTGGCATTACACCTGTCCTCTTCTCTGCAGGGACCTGCTTTCCTTCACACACAGGCAGAAGAGGAAGAACTGTTGGGACCCTTGCAGCCCACCCTGCTCTTGGACTGCTGGATCTCCTGTCCCCTCATCAGAGCTGCTCCCAACAGGTGTCAGAGCAGCACAGCAGCTCCCTCTGTTTTGTAAATGGGATATTGCAGAAAAAGAGAAAGAAAGCTGCCCTCCATCCATCCAAACATCTTGGACGGTGTTTCCAGTACACGGCTGAAGCCACGTCCCTCTCCACTGGTCACTGAGAGCTCTAGCCTCTCCTGCCTCTGAGAGACAGGCAACAGAAAACTTGGCCGGGGAAGAAGGATCTGTGCCATTTCCAGCCATGCAGGGCATGCACATGCAAGTCTGTACTCAGCATTGTCTCAGCCTGACCACTGGTCCAACACTAACGGCACAGATAGAGGCCTGGCTGAGATCCTACACATTCATGGGATGAGCTCCCTGAGAGAGGAGTACCCATGCCCAAGTGCTGCCTAGATGAGCATCAAGCCAGCAGGACCACTGTGCTGCCAGAGGAGCTGGACCTCCAGCCCACAGGGCCTTCCTCACCCACCCTGTTTGGCACCACAGCAGACTGCCGAGCACTGTGTCCCCATCACAACAGTTAGTCCTCATCCCAAGAAAAGGATTTCCACCCACCCACTCCCCAGTGGGCCAGGGAAGCTGTGGGTAGGACAGCGTTTTGAGGAAATGAGGTTTCAGCAGCTCCAAGAGAGGAAAGCAAAAGCAAACCCATCAAACGCAGCCCAGCTTCCCTTCTTCCCGTGCAGCCGCCCGCTCGCCGACCAGAGCTCTCACCGCAGCTGTGGCTCAAGGGCCGGGTGCCGAGGGTCTCGCCCAGCCTGGCTCCAGAACTGCAATGGAGCAGAGCACGCCCCACGGGAGCCGTTCCCAAAGGGAGCAGCCCCTCTGAGCCGCTCCGTAGGAGAGTCTCTCGGAGCAGCCGCGCTGGGAAGGGACCGGCGATGGACCTCAGCCCGGGGTGGTGACAACGGCGATGCCGCCCGCCCAGGTGGCTTTGTGCCGGCGGAGCCCTCACAGGCGGAGGAGGGCCTGCGGTGGGAGCGGCGGGCAGGGGACCACGTGCGTGCCTCGTGCCCGGTCAGCCGGGGCTGGCACCGCGGGCTCGGCCTGGCACGGCTCCCGCCGCCGCCCGCACCGCGCCGGCACCGAGCGGGGCCGGGGCTCCG